>WOFM01000328.1:1359421-1427569 GCA_011428145.1 Ericerus pela
ACATCATCCGTGAGTATTGGAAGATAGGCGCGTGTTTTGTGTTTAGCCTAGCATCTCAACCGTAGCACGTGCGTTTTTGTACGCACATTCGCGCTAGGCTACGCTCGTAGCATGTCGGCTAAACAGAGAACGAATTTCGTTGCTCGTCTGTTTAGCCTAAGTGCTACGAGGGCGTATTTGTTTTTAACGTCCGTAGACTTAGTTGCGCAAACTTGGTGATGGACCAAGTCCGCTGTCTGTCGACTGGGGCCGAGCCCTGAAAGAAGGGAGGATATGGTCCCCACAACAGTTTTTATTGCCGAATTTTAATCTTAATAATGCCGAAAAATCCGCACTCCAAGTATACCTAACATTCTTTTCATTTTTTTTCCCTATCTTTCATCATCCGATCCAGGCGGAAAATGGAACACAATTGTGGAAAAAATTATTTATCGGAACCTACACCAACCAGGTTGGGTTCGAAAAAGTTTTGTATTTTTTCAAATATAGTGAAAACCCTCAATGAATTCGACAGTTCCTCGAAAAAAATTCGCTAACAGAAATTTAGTAGAATAAAAATTATAAAAATATTTATTAGCTCTGTTCGATAAATATGGGTGATTTGGACTAGAAGCAAATATATTGATTATTTTTTTATAGTTCAACAATCTTGGGCTATGTTCTCAGTAGTTCAGTTTACTCAAGTGAACTACTTAAGGGGAAAAATAAGTGTACGTAATTAATAGTTTCGGTATTTTCAAATCGTAATTTTTTCCACTCAAGCATAAATATTAAAGAAAAAACTTAAGTCTGGTCAGGAGGCAGTGGTGGTAACTTATATGTACCAGGCGTAGCGCGTTGCTATATTTAGAATAGGTAATGAAGGAAAACTTTTTTTTTAGAAATCCATACAAATTTCGTTTTTCTGAAAGATTTTTTTTTTTGGCTTGCTATACACCAGGCAAAAATATAAACTCTCACCACTGGCAGGACTCTGGAAATCATTTGAATGAATTCACTTAGGTAAATTCCTTTAGAGTTAAGTGAATACTAAATTGCAATTAAGAATGTGATCTTTCATCTTTTCAATAAACTTGACATAATGTTTAATGAGCACTGGGAACTAATGAGAATTGGTTACGAGTTATGTTCGCTGTATCACTCAAGATGTGCGTAGGTATTGAAAAAATGCACGACCAGACATTTCGTATGTTACCACCATCTGCTAATTTCAAATTATGTATACAAATAGTATTGACTCTTCACAAAATGGTTAAACAAAGAACTACTTACACAGTCCATCTATTTAGTTCAATTAATATGTTATGGAGTGCAAAGCACTATTTAGTGAGGATTTGGTGATGAACCAAATCCACGTCTATTAAGCGGGCCGAGCCTCCAGGAAAAAGATTACGTCCCCAAGATAAATAAAGAAGTGCGAAACTCTCAAGTATTTTTCGATAAGATGCTGTTGTTTTAGGAAATGTGTTGAACCAGTTTTCAGAGGAAGCTATTCTATTTGTCGGTATAGAGCTTGAGAATAATCTTAAGTCTCAAAACACGAGGAACTTTTTTAAATGGATTAGCTGAGTACAGTATGACTAAAAGTTATCTTCTAACAATATTGGGTACAGTACCTATCACATTCCCTTCTTATCAAAAACGTTGTTTCCACTGTACTATTTTGAGATAGGTACTCCAACAATTTTTTAAAATCTGGGCTATTCACATCGCATAATTTACACGAATTAAAACCTTCCGGTTGAACTGCCAACTCATTTTTAACATAACTTGTTGAGAACATAGAACATTAGTTTAGCAATTTTTTTTTGCGACATTGTACATAAGTGACTATTCTTCATACAAGTTACCAAGGTATTTAGACTAGTACAAGCTAGCCACGAAGGTGAGTATTATGAGTAAATTCCCTTTTCTACATGATATGTCATTTTACACACACTTGCGTGTTAGTGTGCAGTACTCGCGTGATTACATCGTGATAATTTACTAACAAGACCGAGAATTCAACTATCATGACAGACTATCATATGGTACACTGGGCTCAACACACAATAAACTGATGGAGTGCGAAGTAGTCTATACATATACCTTGAGTATTCCTTTTTCCACCTGTGATGTCATTTTACACACAATAATGAATCGAACCAGCAAACCTATGAATGAAGTTGAAAATAGGTACATTACCTATTTCCTTGGATAGAAAAAATTTAGAAAATTTCAGGGATCCCTAAAAAAATTGGTTATAGCCGTTATAGGTACAGAGAATAATTTAAATACCTAGTTGATTAAAAAAGGTTCTGTGGGGACATCACTCGTATGAGGTTATAGGGGCTTGCACCCTTCGACGACAGTCGCCGCCCAAAGGCTGGCAATATTCGTCTCTATGACGTTAAACTAAATACACGAACGCGTTTGTATGTTCGTACCTGTACGTACGTACAGGTAAGATACATCATTCAAGTCGAGATCAATTACCTGATAACGATCTCGGTAATGTCACAACTCGGTACCAAACGCACTGCGTCGTTTCTTATCATCTCAGCAAAGACAGGAAACGACGCAACGTATGACATAATTACGTATTCATACATACGTATGTGTGTCCGTGTGCGTGTGCCAAATTCGGTATATAAACTCTCAGAACCGGCTCAAAAATCGCCAGTGTTCGCCGAGGATTTGGCTCTCCCATACTTATTCGTATGAAGTGGCAGAACACGCAAAATACTGTTGAAGACCTTCTAGTGTGAATATCTCTCACGACAAGGTATTCCACAGTGGTGACCTCGACGTGATTTTTTGGCTACGTCGTGGGTGTCTAGAGGCGCGTTGCGCTATAACTAAAAAGAGGCGCGGTGCGCTGGCGAGTTACTCGCTTGTAATACAAATAATTTTTACAAGATCTAGACACCTTTGGCTGTCGAAGCAGAGGTCTTGACTTAGAAAGTGGGAAATTACACCCCCCCTTCCAAATATATTTGCCGGAAGGGAACCAAGACGAGTAGACCTGGAGGAACAAAGTTGCCCTCATCCGCCAACTCCTCCAGCTTCGACCAGAGACTCTGAAGTCTTTGAGACTCCGGAGAAACAAAAAAGGATCCGGAGGCCAGAAGCCTTGCGTTTAGGAGCTGTAGCAAACCCCAACGAAACTACAGCTCGAACACTAAGAAGCGGTCGTCTATTGAGCCAAGACTCCGACCCTTCAACCCCAGACCGACAAACCACGGAGTCTGGAAGACTCTTCGTAGAAAAAACAAGTAAAGAAGTCCAGCACACGATGCCCAACGGAAACACGAACCCGAACCCATCATCAAACCAACCAGCAGCGGGCGGAAGTGGTCAGCCACAGCTGACCCCCAAAGTATTAGCACAGCTCTTACAGCTGTTGCAACTGCAAACATTGCAGAACCCTGCTATCCAAAGACGGAGGATAGAGATTCCGGAGTTCCTACCCAATGAAGTTGAACTATGGTTAACTCTCCTCGAGGGTCGTTTTAAGACAGAGAATCTGCAAAACGACCAAAAATACTCACACATTTGCAGCGGCATGCCCGCAGAAATCATACGCCGCATTCCGGATATCATGGAATGCCCTCCGGCGGAAGCAGACAAGTACAGTTGGTTCTGCAGAAAAATAAGAAATGTGTTTGGTAAGACTCAGAACCAAATTATTGATGATGTAATGGGCGGAATGAAGATCGGAGACGACAAACCCTCCACCTTCATGGCCAAACTCAGACAAAAGGCCGATAATATAGTGTCACCGTCAGTTATTGGAAACCAGTTCTGCAAGCAACTTCCCCAACATGTTGTGCAGTGTCTGGCAGCCATAGGTACCACGGTAATCAACAATTCCGAGGACCTAGACTTCCTAGCGAAGAGTGCAGATAGTGCACTGGAACATTCGAGATCAACATCCTCGATCAGTGCAGTATCCGCCGAGACCGGAGAACTAGCTCAGCTTAGAGCCCAGATAGCTCAGCTGACTAGTGAGATTAAGAAGAAAAGCAATAATAATCCACGAAATGGTAGAAACAACAACCGCTTGAAAAGCAGGAGCAACAATAGAAGTAACGACAGAAAATCCAGGTCCAGAGACTGCAAAGGCAATTCTACCAGGGGTCAGAGTCCAACTCCCCCAAGAAGAACATCGTCCCCTAAACCCCGGTCTCAAAACTGGGACGATAAATCCTGCTTCTTTCACAATCGGTTTGGCGCAGAGGCCACCAAGTGCAACAATAGATGCCAATGGTGGGGTAAAACTTACAATAAGTCGTCAAACTAGAAAGAGGGGTCGTCTATGCGGCTGAAGATCCCTCGAAAAAGTATTCACGCCGCCTGTTCATCAAGGACAGGACAAATAGGAGACGTTACCTAATTGACTCAGGTGCTGACTTGAGCATTTTGCCAGTAGATAAAAACCAAAAGGCATTTCCTCCGAAATACTACCTCCGAACTGTGAATGGTCAAAACCTTCCAGCTTACGGAATAGAATCCAGCAAAGTAAGCATCGGTTTGTGAAGAGACATGACGTGGTCCTTCACAATTGCGGACGTTCCGACTCCAATCCTGGGTGCGGATTTCCTCGCGCACTACGGCTTGGTCATCGACCTCAAAAATGGAAAAATCATAGACAACAATACTGGTCTATGGGTGGAAGGCAAAACGCTAGCGTACCAACTGGACACAAACATATCCAGTTGCACTAAAGTCGACGAACAATTCCTACGGATTCTGTCAGACTATCCTGGAGTTACTCAACCATCGATTCGCAGGCATCCGACCTATAAACATGACACAGTTCATTATATAGAAACAAAAGGACCGCCTTGCCATGCTAGAGCCCGCAGGTTACTGCCTGATAAACTCAAAGCAGCACGGGAATACTATGATCGCATAATAGGAGAAGGCATATGCCACCCCTCAAAAAGTTCATGGAGTTCCCCAATCCACATGACCAAAAAAGCCAGTGGAGAGTGGCGAATCGTTGGAGACTACAGAGCCTTAAATGCCAAAACAGTTCCTGATCGCTATCCAGTCCCAAATATAATGGACTTCAATGCGAATATGAAGGGTAAAACGATGTTCACAAAAATCGACATTAACTGGGCATTCCACCAAATTCCAATGGCCGAACAGGACATCCCAAAGACAGCGGTCATAACCCCCTTTGGGTTATTCGAATACCTTCGAATGCCGTTTGGACTCCGTAATTCTGCACAAACTTTCCAAAGATTCATCAATGGACTGTTTATGGATTTGCCGTTTGCTTATGCATATTTGGATGACATATGCATTTGCTCAGAAGGCGGTGAGCAACAGCACGAGAAGAATGTAAGAACCATCGTACAACGTATACACGCTGCTGGACTTACTATCAATGTTGGAAAAAGTTTATACAAACAATCCAGGATTGACTTTCTCGGCTATCAAGTCTCGACCGAAGGCATTTCCCCTCTGAAGACCAAGGTAGAGCCCATATTGAAACTCCCGAAACCCTCCAACGTAGCAGAACTCAGACGCTTCTTGGGGATGGTGAATTTCTACAGACGTTGCATAAAAAATGCTGCAGCCGAACAAAGTAAGCTGTTTGCATTAATAAAAACAAACAAAAAGAAAGATAAAACTCCACTCGACTGGACTGAAGAAACTGAAAAAGCCTTCGAAAACATAAAAGAAACACTGGCAAATGCAACTCTACTAGCTCACCCAGACGAAAGTCTGCCGTTATGTGTCGCAACTGATGCGTCCGACTTTGCTATTGGTGCAACACTGTACCAAAAGGACAATGACAAAAAGTTACCGCTCGCTTTCTTCTCCAGAAAGCTATCAAAAAACCGAGAAGAACTACAGCACATACGACAGGGAGTTACTGGGAATATTCGCTGCGCTGAAGCATTTCAGGCACCAATTAGAGGGTAGATGTTTCACTGTGTATACAGATCATAAACCCCTAACACATGCCTTCACGCAAAAGACAGAACCAGCTTCCCCGAGAAGAGCTCGACAATTGGACTACATAGGACAGTTGACTACGGACATCCAGTATATAAGTGGAGAACTCAACACTCCAGCTGATGCTCTTAGTAGGATCGAAGCTATCTCGGCACCGTCTCAATTACCTTACGCTGAAATAGCTAAAGAACAGTTAAGGGATGCAGAACTGCAAGAACTGTTGTCGAACGATGACACAGCTCTCAAATTGAGACAGAGGAAAATCCCTGGTACTAATGTTTTACTAACATGCGACATTAGTACAGGCAAGAATAGGCCATTCCTGCCGACAAAGTATTGCAAATTGGCATTCAGTAGTGTGCATAACCTATCGCACCCTGGACCAAGATGCACTGCTGGATTAGTATCATCAAGATTTGTTTGGCCTCGGATGAAGTCCGACTGCAACAAATGGGCTCACAGTTGCCTGAATTGCCAAGAGTCCAAAGTAGAAAGACATACTCGGTCGCCTCTCAAATCTTTTAAACAAACGGAGCGGTTCAAAACAATACACATAGATTTGGTGGGTCCATTACCCCCATCCCAAGGACACAGATACCTGTTAACGATGATCGATAGAGCAACTCGATGGCCAGAGGCAGTTCCTCTCCATGAGATGACAGCTCCCACGGTAGCTGCCAGGTTATACGACACCTGGATTGCCCGCTATGGCGTACCTGAAGTCATCATCACGGACCAGGGTCGTCAATTTGAAAGCTCGCTCTTTCAAGAGCTGTCTAAGAAGCTTGGTGTACAACACAATCACACCACAGCTTACCATCCTCAAGCAAACGGAAAAGTTGAGCGATGGCACAGAGCTTTGAAAGCCTCCATCATGGCTTGCGACACCAAGAGATGGGTTGACATACTACCAACCATCCTCTTGGGCCTTCGATCTGCTCTTCAAACGGACACGGGTCACTCTGCAGCGCAGTTAGCGCTCGGCGAAGAGCTACGCCTACCAGGGGACTTTTTCACCCATTCGAAAGAAATTAGCCCCGAAACGCTCGTCCAAGACATACGGACTGACGCCAACAACTTTCTGAATCAGGCAGCTCGTCATGGCCAACCAAAGGTTTATGTCTCCAAACACTTGGCCACAACATCTCATGTGTTTGTCAGAGACGAAAAAATAAGATCTTCGTTGGAGAAACCATACGCCGGTCCTTATAAGGTAGTATCACGAGACGACAAGAATTTCGTGATACTAATCGCAGGTGAACAAAAAACAATTTCAATCGACAGATTGAAACCTGCGTACCTTATAAACGACGACAAGAAAATGCTCCAAAGAGCAAAAAGGAAGATAACACACAAGGAAATAATAAAGGAAGAACAGACTGAACAGTCCGAAACAACACAACCACGAAAAGTTGAGGACAACCCAGTCGAAAAAGGTGATAAATCACAAAAATCACCAGAAGAAAAAATAAAAATAAAGAAAAGAATTAGAACAAATTGAAAACGAGTTGTTAATGGATACGACGTCGGCTGTGGGCATCGTGAAAATGATGTCCGCACCCCTCCCTCCGTTGATCTCACCTCCAAAATCACCGGAAAGAACACCGGAAGTGGCAAACCCACCTCCGGGGCCCTTAACCCTGGCGAGGATGGAGGTGAACCAACAACAACAGGTGGAAGAGGTGCGCATTCCACGCCCTCCCCCCACCGCAAGCCTGGCCTACAGTCCATCTGGGAGCTCGAACTCCCCGATGTACCGAAGACCAAGGCCCCTGACATTAATCAACCCACGCCTGTCCTACCGCTCCCATCCCTATCATCCGGCTCCACAACGACAACGACCGCCGAGAAGAAGGGGACAGACAAGTAGGGAGGCCTACCAAGCCCGGCTAGACGCAAGGAAGCAGTCCTATGAGTGCGTCGGGGCTGCGGTAGGCTCGGCCCTCGCTAAGTGGGAGCGAGACCAAAGACAGTAGACTCGATAAGTCCCCCCAGGCACGCGACTTATCATTTTCGTGGCGCAAAAACTGGGGGGGAGTAGCTGTGGGGACATCACTCGTATGAGGTTATAGGGGCTCGCACCCTTCGACGACAGTCGCCGCCCAAAGGCTGGCAATATTCGTCTCTATGACGTTAAACTAAATACACGAACGCGTTTGTATGTTCGTACCTGTACGTACGTACAGGTAAGATACATCATTCGAGTCGAGATCAATTACCTGATAACGATCTCGGTAATGTCACGACTCGGTACCAAACGCACTGCGTCGTTTCTTATCATCTCAGCAAAGACAGGAAACGACGCAACGTATGACATAATTACGTATTCATACATACGTATGTGTGTCCGTGTGCGTGTGCCAAATTCGGTATATAAACTCTCAGAACCGGCTCAAAAATCGCCAGTGTTCGCCGAGGATTTGGCTCTCCCATACTTATTCGTATGAAGTGGCAGAACACGCAAAATACTGTTGAAGACCTTCTAGTGTGAATATCTCTCACGACAAGGTATTCCACAGGTTCCGTTTAAGAAAATTAATTTTCAATAAGTTTACCTTAAAAAATATTTTTTTAAAGATAAGCTTTATTTTTTTTTATTTTTTGGACTTTTGCTCAATGCGAAATAAATATTATTTCGTTGCAGAAGGTTGACTGCGGTATTGTATATTTTAAAATTGCAGTAAAGAATAAAATAAAAGCTTATAAAAAATGGGGAGTGCTCAATCCAAACAGAGCGAGGTTATGGAATTCCATATCATTAAAAAAAATATTTTTAGAAAAAAATAAAATTACGAGATTTCAAAATAATTATGCTACTTAAGTTACAATTTACATTCGTAATTAATTGACTATACCAAGATAAATATACTGTTAAACAGAAATGAATGGTCTTTCGACACGAATGACCCCTCGCTCGTACTTGTATTCAAATATTTTATCTGAGGAATTTTCGTGCTAAATTACAATACAGCTACGCAGAAAAACACGTTTTTCTTTCTTCGCTAAATACTCGGACCACATTTGACACACAATGTTGTTGAAATAATCAACCAATATAGGTATTTATACGTTTACCTAATGTCAACCATACACTATAACATACGAAGCTTTCTTACATAATGTGAATAAAATTATTTCCTTCCTTTCGTCATTAATATAGAATGAATTTCTGGACCAAATTCCGCGAACGTAAACGCACATTTTTTCTCCAGCCAGCGCGTTAACGAGTCTGTGCCACGAGAACGTCTCGTACGCATGCCAAACACATTAAATGGCATTAGTCCAGATCAAAGGATTTTCGTCTGTCTAGTGTCTGTCACATAAAAAACCATTTGTTGCTCGTACATTCGCACGATAAACGTGTAAGTTACACAGCAATTAAGGGGTTCGTAATTTTCGCACATAACTGACCGTTCCAAACCTTTCCCCTATTAACGCCGAACAACAGACTCAGTGGGGACATATTTGAATTTTAATTGTGTACAAATGACAGAAAACGACTTCGTAAATTGATGGGCGTTACAATGGGTCGGGAAGAATGTTGTTTTTTTTTTTTTGTTCCTTGATTCGATCGTTATAAACAATTTGGCGTCATTGTTTCAAGTATAGGGCGTTTCCCCCCTTGTGGGTTGCATACAATTCACCTAATTTTTATGCGGCAAACAAACATAATTCTACGTTGAAAGTATACCTGTAGTCCAGAAAAGATAGAAATTGTAATGGCCAAAAGAGGTGGTAATGTACCTAATTAGAATTACTTTCAGTGATACACCATACACGAGATACTTAACACTGGATAAGCATTAATACCTCTATTCTAATTTAGATATTCAATTTATCATCCACAACTATCGTGGACCTTAACGTATTTGATGAGAATCAATAATATTTTAAAACACAAGTTTGAATTAACACTTTTAATAAAATAATAAATTGTACAATAACAGTACATCAATTAATAATTTAATATTATATAATAAATTTAACATATGGGATTACAACCCTTTAGACAAGACTGTCTAAGAACTAGTAGCTCTAGAAGAGAGGCTCTAGATACTGAATGTAGATTCCTTCGAATCGAGGGTTTATATACTCATTTGGGGTATGTAAGTGTACGTGTCAGATAGGCTAAGTGAGGTAGGGTGTTGTTATTATAGGGTTGTGCTGACTTGCGATATACTCGAGGGACAGGCACAATTAGGTCATGAATATACAGACATTATATCTATATTCATAAAATCAGATACGGGTAATTTAGTGGTTGTTTATAAAAGTTATAGGATGTTTTATTGTTGATGAATACCTACATTTTTGGTATTTGAAAATGTGTAGACAAATATGTTCGTCATATTTAAAAATAGAAGAAAATATACGTTATAGAAATCTTATTATGGAAAACTGCCATGGTTTGTTTTTTCCCACTAATCTTGAGGGATAAGCGTCCTAAATAACATACTAAAAGTCTCAACCCCCACCCCTTTTGCTGCAGTGGAAATTATCAAAAATGTGCCCCCAAATCAGTTTTTTGCAACTTTCTTGGGAAATATTGACTATAATGGGAGAATAGTTCAGACAAAAAATGTCTAACATTATAATTTCAATAAAAAAAGTTCTTATTACTTTTTGTGTATGACGCTTCCCAATCCTAAAAAGTGATCCTGAAAAATACCATTTTTTGTACTTGGTGTTAGAAGCTAAAAACTAGAAAATATGAATTTTATCAGTTAAAACTTGAAACAAAATTCGCAATAACTCTAAAACTATTGGTCTTAACGACTTGCAGTTGATTTCATTCGATTCAGCGCTAAAATATACGTAGGATGTGATACATTATGTGGTTGCAGTTGAAAATTTTATCTTATTTTTTCACCTTTTTGACATTGTCACATAAAAATCAAACACATATAGGATACCATCCCGCCATACATAAAAGAAAATGCCCTATACGTTACACACAATGAAAGCCACTTAATCGAATGCACATTATAAACAGGAAATTTGTTTTCTGATGACATGGTCTGCGTGGAAAAAATGATCGTTTGTATTCCAATTGAATAATTATTTCGAAAGTGTTAGAGACAAAACAGAGATGAGGATAACATATACCTAGTTGAAGATTTAAAAAAATACACTACACACACGCGCGCATAGTTGGTCAGAAACAGACAGAGAGGAACAAAAGCATAAGTAGGCAAGAAATTGTAAAAGATAATATTCGCAATAAATCTTCTTTGAGGTCTAAAATAAGAAAAGAAAAAAAATTGTCCTATGTAGTAGACAAGTAGACAAAAGTCGAGTGAAATAGGGCGTGAAAGACGATAAAAATTTAAAACCGCGCCATGCGAAATTCCGGAGTTCTAGTGAAACGTTAATTTACCAACTCTTATTTTTGACATCAATGAACTTGAACTGCATTGCGATTATACAGGGCGTAGTTGATGAGAATGTGATAAATAAAATAAATTCTGCACACTTTTGAACACAGTACCGACAATGAATCTATCAACAAGCGGTGGCTTTGCCAAAATGACTAAGTAACCATAAAACCCCCTGAAATGACTTTAGTTTTTGTTTAAGAATACAAAATTATTTCACTGCACCAGAAAAATGGTTGAATTAACTTCATTTAAGGTGTGGAAATTGATTTCTATTTGATATTAATTTCATCTTAAAAAAAATGAGGAAGTGTCAAAGACACTACCGATGTTCCGGAAAACAACTTCCATAAATCCATATCAATATGGTATAAATAGATACCTGAAATTTCAACAGGACGCTCTTTAAACCACAGACAATGATCCCTAATTTTCAACTCCAAAATTAGGCCGTCATCAACCCCTTCATCTGCCCCTTAAGTAATGGCCAGCACCCTACATTTTAACATAATATTCAAATCAATATGCAATAAATCTACTTATTCATCTAGTTATCTATATATTTATATTTATTTTATTTAGGTAAGTACCGATCTATTTATTTATTTAGAGGACAGTTTAAGGATATTGCGAGGCTCATTATGAAAAATACAATAGGCAGGTCATAATTTTGGACTTAGAAATTTTAGTAGCTGGAAGGACTGATGACGTCATAAATTTGGGGGTTACATTTTTTTAGTAACATTTTTTCCGCATGTGTTTTTTTAGACTTTGTTTTCCACCAACTTACTTGATCACAGATAGGATGTTATACAAGTGGCCAAGTCAACACTCCAGTAAAGCCTGGATGGAATCTTAACCTAAGTATTATTTTTTTTCTCGTAATGTTTATCTCAGAGTTTTGGACACTCATCTTATAATGAGACTTCGATAGGAGGTGTTTTGCAAGATAAAAGTGTATTTTAAAGATTTATTTTCACTAAACTTATTGATGTTTATATTTCCTGAGCCACTATAATGTATGTCAGTTAGAACTTTTCACTAATTTTAAGTAGATTTTCTCTAAAAAATCTACTTATTACGCTTGGTGCGGTATTAGCTCCCAAGGTTGGAGCTGGGTACGTTTTTAGTTTCATGACCTCAGGAAAATTTTAGCAACAATAACTCAAATTCATATATATGTAAGATTGCACTCTTAGTTATCCTATCTACTCGTTTCATCTTATCTTCTCTTTCTTTCGTTTACTCTTTTGTCGTCATTCCTTCATGTCCCATCCTGTTTCATTATCCTCTCGTCTTTATAATAATTGTAATTTTCGTTAACCAGTATTTCTTACTGCTTTAGTAGCAGTCGTGTTTTCGTACGTGTTAGCTCGTACTGTTATTTTCGTATTTCTTTTCGTACTTTCTATATTATTTCGTACTTTTCATTATTCTCGAAACGAACTTATTTTGAATTCGTTTCCAAATAAAACGCATTCTCCATTTCGTCTCGAGTGTTCATTGAATAAGATCGCCGATCTTATAAATTCAAAATCTCTCGTTTCGTTCTTTTTTTCTTTTGTGCCACCCCACTGTTAGCTCGTTTGTGTGCCTTGCACTCACTACTTTCGTAACTTTAATTGGTTACTCCTTTTGCTTGCCACTTTACCGTTATTACCGATCACAAGCCTTTACAACATCTTAATCTCAAAGCTCGTCCTGATGAGGAACTTGGCGATTTAGCCAACGAACTCCTTCAGTTCGACTTTGATGTCCTCTATGAACCTGGTCCTTTGAATTACGAAGCTGACTCACTTTCTCGGAATCCTGTCCTCGAATCATCTGATGCTACTGATCCTCTGTTACCTATTTTTAATTTTCTCTCATTTAGCGATATTTCTTCCTTGCAGTCGAATGTAATTAAGTTAGATCATGATATTTCTAAGCACGGACTTGTATTTCGTAATTTGAAGGGGAGATTACGCATCGTTCTAGATCAGCCTGCTGGTGAACAACTCATCAAGCTTGTTCATGAAAAACTGGGTCACGTTGGTTCAAAACATGTCATCGCTGTTATTACTCGTTATTTCACATTTCCGCAATTATACACTCTTGTTACTTCTTTTTGTCAAAAATGTATTGTATGTATCGAAAATAAGTCTCGTAGAACTCGCCGCAGTGCTGAGTTAGGTATCATCGGTCCGGCCTCTGCTCCTTTCGAAATCATGTCCCTCGACACCATTGGTGGCCTTGGACATGGTAAATCACCCCTTTCATATCTACACCTTTTAGTCGATCATTTTTCATGTTACGCTTACATTCTATGTTCGAAAGGTCAATCGGCTCGGGAGATGATTTCCCTTATTGATTCGGTCCATAAAAGTAATCCAATTGGAACACTTTTGACAGATCAGTATGGGGGGTTGTCGTCTGGAGAGTTTGAGACCTTCTGTTCCCACTCTAATATCAATCATGTTTTCGTCGCAGTGGACAGTGCCTCCTCGAATGGTTTAAACGAACGTTTAAACCAGACGTTGGTAAACCGTATCCGCTGTGCGAAAAATGATTCTTCCTCTTCTTGTTCGAGGAAAAGTTGGACTGTTTTAGCGTCTGAGTGTGTTGAACAGTACAACAAAACCCCTCACAGTGTTACAAAGTTTTCTCCCTCTTATCTTCATCTTGGTGTTCTTGATGACTTCGTTCCACAGTGTCTATTCGATCCCCCTAACCTCACTGCGGATCGAGAATTAGCATATCGTAACTCAGTTATGTACCATAATTATAATAAAAGAATGTATGATAAATGTAAAAACAAAATCGAATTTGACGTAGGGGACTCTGTTTTTATTGACAATGGTAGTAAGTTAAATCGTAATAAGCTCGATAAACTTCGCATAGGACCGTACAAAATTGTTAAACGTTTATCGCATAATGTATTTATCGTCCATGTTGGGCGAGGACCACTTTGTAATCGAATCTATCACGCCAGCAAATTAATCTTATTCGATAAATGTAAATCATAAAATGTAATTAATGTTATTCCTTTTCTCTCTTTTCTTTTCATTCCTTCTGTTCCTAAACGAGTGGGGAGGGTGCATGTAAGATTGCACTCTTAGTTATCCTATCTACTCGTTTCATCTTATCTTCTCTTTCTTTCGTTTACTCTTTTGTCGTCATTCCTTCATGTCCCATCCTGTTTCATTATCCTCTCGTCTTTATAATAATTGTAATTTTTGTTAACCAGTATTTCTTACTGCTTTAGTAGCAGTCGTGTTTTCGTACGTGTTAGCTCGTACTGTTATTTTCGTATTTCTTTTCGTACTTTCTATATTATTTCGTACTTTTCATTATTCTCGAAACGAACTTATTTTGAATTCGTTTCCAAATAAAACGCATTCTCCATTTCGTCTCGAGTGTTCATTGAATAAGATCGCCGATCATATATATATATATATATACACACACGCACGCACGCGCGCGCGCACACACACACACACACACACACATAAGTCAATTTCTTGTTCCCACGGTACAGGTCTCAATTTTTGTCCGATAATCACAAAATTCGATAAGAATATTTGTACTAAGCCAAGGACCAGACCTATTGATTTTGGTGCGGATCAGTCGGACGGTACTTCCGGTACCGCTATTTTTTTAATTTTGGTCACAAAATGCTCAATTTTGGAACAATGTACGAAATCACACACACACACATACGCACGCACAAACACACACACACACACATACACACACATAACCAAAACTCAATCACAGTGGCTACGTAATATTGCATTTTGTTAGTAACTACAAAAAAAGGTATAAAAAAGAAAACTACAACGACACAAAAAAATTAGAAGATAGGTAATAAACAACTAAGTAGATACTGCAACACCACACCACATTGGACATTAAAACAGTTTAGTAGATATGTTCGTTTTATAGAAATCCGAATGAAGTGATGAAAAAAATGTTGTTTTTCAATTCATCTCACACAACGTTGTGATTGACTACCCTCATAATTCTTTCCATTGGTTTTCATTGAATTTCCATAAAATCCAAGATATCAAACGCAATTCTGTGAGAACTGTTGATTGAGGAGAGCTGAAATTTCGAAGAGATTTTAACATATGTTATCCGAAGATTATATGAAAATTTGGCTAAAATCGTTCGCTTTTTGCAAGATGTCGCAAAAATTCTATTAATATTCCCAAATTTTATTCAATTCTTATTAATCTTATCACTAAAATCAGCTATTATGAGCAGAATATTCGCGATATCTTGAAAAAAAAAGATACAATTTCAATCAAATTTTCACAAAATCTTCAGATAACATGTTGAAGTCTTTTCAAAATTTTAGCTTGCCACAATTAGAGGTGGGTAGCTGAAAAGTAAAAAGAAAAGTTGAATTACTTTTAAATACTTTTCAATCAGGCAGGGTCATGGAACCTAAAATTTCACATATTTCACGACTTTTACTTTTTTTCAATGAAAATTTGTAAATTTCAAACTTATTCTGGAGAATCGAGATATGTTATAAAAATATATTTATGAAATTCTCCAGCTTGAATTAAATTAAAAAATGTTTTCTAATTTCCGCATCCGAGCAAAGCTTGGTGAACCAGGTACTATTTACTGATAAGAAGCCAAGTCAGTTGACTTGTATTTCTATATGACTCTGCATCCATCTTATATATTCTGACACGTACGTACAAACTGCACAAACCCATACTACATCCACAAACATCCATATATCTCCATCTCACTCACTCATCATTAATACTTTTCTCTCTCACATAATCATTTATCACAGGCACATATAGCTGCTTCTTTCTACTCAAACATTCAAAATTACATGTTAAACCTAATACTTTTTTTCAATCATTCACTGGGAAAGGACTATTTTGCAGGCATCAATAAATTACATCATCTCTTAAACCACATCATTGTTAATTATATGTATCTTAATAAACTGTATTCATCTCCTTTTGATTTTTAATACCAATTTTGTAACCACTATACATCAAGGGGCTCAATAGCTGAGTCTGCAATATTGTAATTTGTACTTATATGAATTCTGACTTAAAGTCAAATACATTGCACAGTAATTTTTGGTCAAATAATTTTGAGTTAATTAATTTATTTAAGTCAAAAATTACCTTCACATGGATTTTAATACAATTTTAAATCAAATAAAACTATCTTTGTGAAAATTTTACCTTATCAAGTAGAGAAATAGATTGCTGGTAAACTTCAAAAATTTGTAACGCTCTAAGTCTTGGGCGATATTACAAATTAAGATATAGAAAATAAATCGCTATGATTAAGTTATTGTTTTAGACAACCAATTTGTAAAACATTAATAGAATAAATATTGGGAAAATTTTATTTTCTCAAGTATTCGTACACTGAATGTTTTCTCCACAATAACTGTTATAATTTTCGATAAACAGACAGTTTTGTTGACTCAATCATCTATAAAAATTATTCAGGAGGTTATTTTACTCAAGTTTTATATAGAATGGTGAAAAATAAGAAGAAAGGGAGACATATAAATATTTTGTGATAGTAATTTTAAAATTTTAAAATTTTGGATCAAGAAGGAGGAACCAATAAAAAATGTTAACGTCATTCCCATTTTACACAAACTAAATGGTCAAGATTTTATAAGTATTCTAGATAATGTAAATGATTACCTTTGAAGAGGACGTTTGTCAAACAAAAATCTTGGTCTTCTCAAAAACCTATTGATCGAAATTCTTCATCTTTATGTTGAACTTCTAATTTGAAGTCCAGAACTACAGACCACTGTATAGTTCATCAATATAAATATTCGCAACTTATACAGATAGTTCATCCAATCCAAATTACCAAATTTTAAATGTTTGAGGAAACGAAAATGTTGATTTTGAGAATAAAACAAACCCAACCAAAGTAAAGCATGAGAAATATTTTTTGAACAAACAACAAAGCCATTCCTAAACACATCATTCGCCCAATGCTACCTATAGTAACTCATTAAAATTCTCAAAAACTAGTCACGTGTCAGTTTTAAGAGTAGATAATTTCGAAAGGACAATAACAAAGGTGTTTTCAGGTACCTACTTCCTTATAAAACCCCCAGTGTGTGACAAAAATAAAATTATATCTTCCATGTAACAATATTCTTCTTCAACTAGATTTTTGAGCAAGAAATTAATATCTGAAATACAAAGCGATGAAATAACAAAAATTCAAATAGTAATTAATCAACAATATTTAACCTTCGAATATATATGTAGTGAAGGTATTGTCCCAGTTTCGTTCTCAACCATAGAGTGTTTCGGGAAACGAAATCACTTTAAGACGTATATCTATATATTCATATATATAAATATAGTAATGTGCTAAACAGTAATTTCATTTTCTGAAAACGCTATATATGTCTGATAGTAAAAATTTTATAGGAATCAGCCCTCCAATACATACAGACTCAAAGGACTTCACGACTCTACAACAATAACTAGACTGAAAATTAATCGCAGTCCTCTCGGAATGTACACCAAAATCAACTAAAAATTTAGAAGTGTTTCTCAAACTTAACAACAAAACACAAGTAACGGTCATTCAATCCAAGCATTGTTATAAGACTACAAGATATTTTAAATGAAATCCTGTCGCTAAAGAAATATCATGAACGAACGAATTATAATAAAAATTTTATTTCACTCATTTTTACTTAATATTACTATGGTTGGTTTAAATTCCTCTTTTTATATTGTTTCAGTGTGTTCACGTTGACATGACAGCTGCGACCCACAGAGATAATTAATTTTTTTTCGAGGTTTCTTAGAGAAACGGAAAATTCGTTTATTTCAAGGTTCGTAAAAAAAAATTCACACTACTTTATCACTACTATATTTTCTTTGTGGGCAATTAGAGTGCAACAGAAACTCACACTTCTTGACTTTTATTGCGAAAAAAGTGAAAAAATTATTATAGATGTTCGACTGTCAGAAAGTATGTACCGGTAGATGATAAAAATCAACAATCATGGAATGTGTTAAGCGAAAATTTACGACCTCAGTTTTTCACGACAAACACCACCAAATATGCTGACAATGTAAAGTCATCATATTTGGGGGATGTTCCAATATTACGTCACCTATTTTAGGTCGGCCATTTTCGATCACGACAGTAAAATTATGGACACTGTATTCTCTTCTACTGAACACAAATTCATTCCTATATCTCTTCTTAAACTGTAAGGTACAAAAGTTAAGGTGTCTACACTAGAGGTTGTAGATCATTAGGTTTCACTAGAAGATAAGATAGAATTAGATTTAAAGTATAGAAGAATAGTTGAATATTTAAAGTGTTGATATTATTGTGGTTTATAATTTTAAACGAGAAATAAAGAGATAATAAAAATTGTCTCTATTTGACTGAAGTTTCTCTAAAGATAGAATACCTCAGTACATTTATTTTATATTCTTTTTTTTTTTTTTTTGAATTGGTTCGAATTTTCGATAACAATAATTTTTTTAATGCTTTTTCGTTTCATTTAAACCTACATTTGCGAAAGTGGTAATTTTGCTTTTAAAAATAAGTAATTTTTCAAAGATAATACAAAAACTATCTCATCGATTGCGAAAAAAATAATATACGAAACCGCACGGAAGAATCACACTCAATCATTAAAAACACAAAATTCAATTAGTGCCCAGGATGAGAAGTTATGCTGAAATAAAAATGAAAAAAATTTTTTTAAACACTACTTCCTTCTTTTTATATGCTTTTATTCTACTCATTTAATTGTTGAAGTACACCAGATGACCAACCTCAGCACTGCTTTCACGTATTGCGACACACACACACACATACACTTATATCCGTTTTTATCAGCTATTTTTTCAATTTTTCTTTGTTTCTGTCTCGGAAAAAAAAAAGAAATTTTATTTTCTCTTTCACCTTATATTTTCTTCTTCAAATTATATAAAAACGTATTTTTTTAAAAACTCATTTTTAACCTAATTTATTATTTTTAAGTCAGTTAAAAATATAAAATTAAGCGTAAAAATTACCAATGTAATTCATGGGGTTTTGGCATTCTATCAGAAAAATTATTAGTCTACAAGTGCGTAAAATTCACAAGAAATAGCTGAATATGAATTCTGGTGAATAAATGCGTGGTATAAGGTTACTAACTTGCCGAGTTTTACAAAAAATTGGCAATCTTATTCATTCTCTTAAATACGAACTTCCACATACATTTCTTTTCGTTTAAAAAAGTCTCATTTAAATGTATTGCAAATTCAAATAATCAATTACGGAAGTAATATTCTTCTCATCAAGACCATATGATAGGCAATTAAGCTGTAAGTATACAGTATAAAAATTTGATAAACAACGTGAACAAATCCAACACGATTCAGAAACAAAATTTATCGACCTCACAATAGTTAAATTGTCTACATTTCAGCACGACAAGCGTCAAAAAATCTCATTGAAAAATGAGGAAAAGAAACACTGTACCAGTAGATTAGAAAATAAAAATGTCAAATCACGTGAAGGTATACCATAGAGACAGAAAATTCTCAATAAAAATTTTACATAGAACGTCAAAAACAAATTTATGAAACCACTGACGACAGTAGTGCAAAATATTGTTGTTCGTCATCGTTAGCATATCTCAGCGACTAGAAATGTCACGACATAGCAGGTTTGTAGCTGTAATTGTTACCACATGAAATACTTTCTAGAAGCCCCGCTTAAAGGACAAGTCAAGATTACTGTAAACCTTTCGGTATGCCTCAATGCTTATAAAAATCAAAAATCAAACAGAATTTCTTTGATTTGACTTTGGACGGCTTTCAAAAGAATAAGTTTAATTTCTCGAAGATGACACAAATTTTTCAATTCTCAGTTATCTCAAAAAGCTCTCGAATTTGACAGAAGCATGCTGGAAAACTTGAAACTGATAAAATATCTAAAATTTCAAAGTCCTTGATAACTTCCAATCAAATAACTTTCTATAAAATTCAGATAAATATCATATAATTACCTATTTCAAGAAACAATTAAGGATCAGCTGATTTAGTTTCTAAATAGTCAGCTCACACAGCATTAACCGATATTATCAATTAGCACCCCTTGATAGGTCATACCAAAACAGGTCAGCAATTAAAGACTCATGTTAGGTAACTTTCGATCATTTCCAAAATTCCAACAGGTAAAATAAGAGATTCAAGTGTGTATAAGATTACAGAGAGAGACTTTAACAGGAAGGACGAAAGGAAAATTCTAGAGGTAAAAGGCGGTGACTGTTATGTGGTGTAACTAAAGTAATAGTGCACCTAGATAAGGTAACTATATCGTGGGCGTAGCCTACGATCCTCCACGCGCCTGGCGGGCGTTTGGAGAACTCCTGTACTGAAGCAATGTAGGTACAGGAGGACTGGGCTGAGGTGGTCGCCGACAGTCGTTGACGGACATCAGGTGCGAGAAGGTGTGTGACGACAAACTACTTTTATAGTCCTCGGACGTTAAATGAACAACTATTTATATGTGCCAAACCATAGTTGTATACTACCACTATATGGTAGCAGAGACAATGGGGTTCCTCGGCGAATCGGATCTTTTTAATAAAATCCAATTTAAATAAAAACTTCAGAAATTAAAACTCAAAAGAATTTTAATCTCTCTCTCTCAAAAAAAAAAAAAAAAAAAAATGGCAAACGAATTAGAAATAATTTGTTTCCAATTACTACTAAAATCGCTTCCACTCATCAAACGAAGTTTAATTTATTTTATTCAACTTCACGGCACAAAAAGAATCGAAACTTATAATATTTTCGATTCCCTAATAGAAAAAAGAATTCGGAAATAAATATAATTTTCTTCCGGACTAATGACAAAAATTCGAAAACAATATTTTCAAATTTATACACGTCAACATAACACTTCAAGGTCATCTGAAATCTTGAACATAAAATAAAAAGTACGTGAGAATTAAAATTCTCACGCACACCAATAATTTCCATTGATACAAAAATATTTTAATTAATAAAACTGGATCAAGGAACTCTAATCAAACATTCATTCATAGTTACATGAATGAACCTAATTAACTGATACCTACCACCAAAATTGTAGGCATCGAAACAATGTCAGACTTATTTCCCGCTGCGTGAAATAAATCAATGACCAAATAAAAAATACATCTTCGCCAACTTATAAGAAGTTGACAAAAAAATTGTAAAATCATTTGCAGAAATTAACCCATTAATTATACCTGCACACATAACGACAACTCATATTACACATCCCTAATCCGTAATTACGAGTGAAATAAACATCCGCTAATAGTAATACGTATATTATCCGTAAACTACACGTAAATTTACGCATAAAAGTATATGTAAAATACAGGCGAATTCATAGGCTAAGTTACGTATATACAATACGTAACTAAAAGCAATGAAATATAAATCAAATTATATGGTACTACCTAATGCGTAAATTAACCGTAAATTTACCTGTAAATTTACATCTAAAAATACGCCAAAAATTAATAGGTAAACCATTACGTATTCGTCAGAATATTTACCCATACACCATGCGTAAATATACATGAAAAAATATACGTAGGTTCCCACGTAATGGCGACTGAAAAAATCATATATATATAATTTTTTCTAGCCGCCCCCAGCAAAAAAGAAAGTTGAGGATTAACAATATCCTCAACATACCTACATATAGGCAGCAAATACAAAGTACGGCAAATAAAAGATTGGCCAAAAATATAAAGTGAATGATCAGTTTGCCGTACACCCAAAATCCAAGGACAAGCATGGTAAATACCTAAAAAAGGTCTTTACCAAGAATGCTGTCCTAAATAAATATAATAAAACGTCAACCTTCTAGATAAAAATATATCTAGTGACAATTAAACAAAAGAAACACACTCCTTTTGCCTTGCCTACAATTTTCAGAAAAAGGTCTTCATAATAAACATCTGAAGGCAATAAAAAACGTTGCTAGCTAAGCAGCAATGATAACATCCTTGAAGGACAAAAGAACACAAGTTAGAAGACTAACTCTTTTGTCCCCATCACGAATGCATTTCTGATAAAAAACCTCACAAAAAATCAAAGAGTTTGTAATAAACACTACTACAAACACACCTGCAACACCTAGAGCTCCAGCAATGCAATCAGCAATATTGGATCACGTGATTGCAGATAAAATAGATCGCAAAACCCAATACACACAAAACATAGTCAACTGATTCTTCACTCACTTTTTAACAGTCTTTGAAGAATGTTTCCAGTCGACTATAATTGCGTATTTTTGTGTGTGATATTTGCGATCCTTTTTTCCGGTGCTTTGATTATTGTTGTGCGATTTTACGCTATTCGTTTAGCGAAAAAATTACATAAGTGATTTCCAAGCCTGGCTGGCAAGGAAACATTGTGTTTGTCAACCACTGGCAAATCGTGAACCACGTCCATTTTTCCAATTCTCAAATTATTTGAAAAAACTAAAATCGCGAAAAAACATCGGACTGTTTGTGAAACCAACATCGTCCAGCTCACCGGAATATCAAAAAGGCATTTTCTTATCATCTTTGTTTTATAAGGAAAAGCGTAAATCCAGCAATTGGTAAGTACACGTTCATCTTACCGATTATTCAAAGTGTTGATCTGGAGATTATGTCAAATCTCCAAATCACTTCGTCGCGCATATATTAATTCAGTGTAAACGTGAATTTCGCACAACCCAAATTTCGTCTGTTATTAATTAAATTTTAACCTTTCATAAAAAACAGAAATTAAGAAAAATTGGTAAAGACGGGATTTAGGCACATTCTCGGGAAAATAATACGTAGACAATATTGGAAACCATCTTGAAACGCTCCGCAATTGTTCTCAAACCAGTGCGTTATGGTTCAAGACAAAAATACGTAATTAAATAAAATTCCCTGAATTTAGCCTAATCACTTCAAGTCCTCGAAATCCCCAAAAATTTTCGAGAACAATAAATAATCAAAAATTCCTCGAAGTACCTAAAATATTTCGAGAACCAAAAATAATAAAAATTAATTTCGTATGTTCCACAGGGGTGAATGAAAAAATAATTTCCCAAAATAAAATCGCGTATTTAAAAAATTGGTAGTGAATTTTTTAATTAAACAAAAACGCGCCCCAATCTGGGAAATTGTCATTGCACCCCAGGGTCATGCCAAAATTTTTTTTAGGTCTAAAAAACTTCGAAAAATTACGAATTAGAAACCTATGAACGGGAAGTTTGACCTAGTAAGGACCAGACCACAACCAATTTCGTATTATAAAAAATTTTTTTTTGGGAATCTATTCAAAATGATTTATTGACCTAAGGACGGAGAAATTTAGTTCAATGACAACTAAAATTCAAAAAATAATTCGTGAAATATCCCCAAATAATAAATAAAATATGAAATTATAATCAATGTCCCAAAAAATAAATTATTCGGAATACCTAGGACCGGAAAAATTAGTCAATGCAAGGATTAATTTTTAATAATAATTCGTGTAAAACCCTTCCAAAATGACGTAAAAATTTTAAAAACATAAAAATAAAAAATTAATTTTTGAGATCCATCAAATTACGTATGGAAAAACGACACTCAAAGTTAAATATTTTCCAATCAAAACCGAATTTTTTGGAAAATTAGTCGCAACTCAGAAAATTCTGAGAAACGATCATTGCGCCCATGGGTCATCGCAAAATTTTTTTTAAGTCAAATAAACTTAGAAAAAATGATTTTGCACTCCCCCATCTTCTTCTTCTTCTTCAAAAAAAAAAAATACAATTAAAAACGAAAATTAATTAGAAAGACCAGGCCTGATTTCATAAACAAAATTTTCAAAGGTGTCCGATCCTTTGAAAACCTAGGCAAGTCTCAAAAATTTGAGAACCTATCATTGCGCCCCCGGGTCATGCCCAAATTTTCGTTTCTTCACAAATACTTTAAAACTTTCAAAGGTGTCCGATCCTTTGAAAGCTTAGGCGTGTCTCAAAAATTTGAGAACATATCATTGCGCCCCTGGGTCATGCCTAAATTTTCATTTTCTAAAAAACTTAGAAAATATTTAAAAAAAAATATATATATATATAAAGATTTTTTTTTCTCTCTCTCCATTATTTCGACACAATAAAAATCTAAATTCAAAATAAATATAAAATTACTTTGAATTTTACAGATTATGTCGACACAAGGAGGCAACTCCCCGATCCCGCCAGATCTAACGCCTTATGGTCCGTCGACCAGTAGGCAACAGGCAGCACCACAACTTCCAATGGAGACAACCGCTCCAGAGGAAAACATAAGCTCCTCCAGCGCCGCATTCCCAATTCAAATGGTGGAGGCCGCAAAAAGGCTGGTGCAAGAAACCAGGGCCACACACGAAACTCTCGAGCAAGAGTTGCTTGAGAAAGCAAAAAAGGCAGGTCGAGCCATGGAAGACAAGAGCAAAACAGGCTCTATCTTCAGCGACGAGGGCGCCATTGATAAATATGACACCCTCATCGAGCTGTACCTAGATTCCATCTCATCAGCCCGAATCTATATTCAAGAACTTGACCTCCTGATGATGTCACCAAGCGTCACCCTCTTCAATGCCAGAAAACAGATTCCAGTTATCAATGGAATCATGGATGAGCTGCGGACACCACCTCCGGGAATTCAGTCCCAGAGGTTACTACTGGCCCGCAACTACAGCCGGAAATTATTAGGCCACCTAGGCCTAATAGAAGCCACATTCCCTTTGGCATCCACCTCAAAGCAGATGGACAACACATCACCAGCGCCACATCGTGCTTGCACACCGTCCCCCGAGTCAACCACCAGTCAGCAGGAGCAATACCAGCCACCTGCTGAACAAAACTGGGAGCAGAAGATGCGGGAGGAAGAAAGACGGTGTGAGGAGCAAAGGAGAGCCGAACTAATAGAGGCCAACCGTAGGCGCCAAATGGCACTACACAAGATGGCGCAGAGAGCCGCTGAGGACCACCTGCGCAAGGAGAAATACGAAAAAGACCTCGAAGCCATCTAGGCTACGAGGAACGAAATTGTCAAGTCGGCGCAGGAGGATTACGGAATTACCTATGAGAAATTCTGTGATCAATACGTCATCCCGGCCATCCGTAGAGGTAATATTACACCTACGTACAATAATGATTCTGATAACCCTAATAAAAAGAACCCTCAGAACAACAAAAATAAACGCGATTCATTTGATTTCACAGAAGATCTAGAATCAATAACTGATTCTAGACCCTCACAACATAACCAAACAAATCGAAACCCACTTGAGGAAACAGAAAATGTTATCCCCCAAACAAATACTGACTCAAACACCGCTCAAGTGTATGAATCAAATACTGCTCTTGTACCCAAACCTATCGCAAGAAGCCCATTACAAGCTCAAAATCAAAACAAAATTATAGATCCCATTCCCCGATGTTGGGAATCGGATCCCAATGATGATATTGAGCAACCGGCTATGAATTTAAAGGCACCAAAATATCACCTAGTAAAATGGGACAGTTCACTTCTGACCTACCCAGGATTTATTGGTAGTTTTAAAATGTATGCACATTTACGTAAAGATATACAAGTGCCCCAAAAAATTAATCTTTTAGAAATGAACATTCCTAAAGATATTTCGAGAAAATTTAACCATTTTGCTCCTTATGATGTAGGCTATAAACAACGCCTACAATTTTTACACGATAGGTATGGGGACCAAAGCAAGGTACGAGCGGAAATTTGGTACCAAATTACCGAATTTCCAGTCACTCGTAATTCAATCTCATCCATACAAGATGGGATGGATGGGATAGTGGTTTTGATTGAGGCAAAACCAGGTGTCTACAAATTAGCACAGTAGTCAACCTGTTAACATCTCCTGACGGACAAACACGTCACGCAGACATTAGGTTACCTAGCTCAAAAATAGTGAGCAGACCTATTAAGTTTTAAGCACCACTGGAGCTAAGCACCGCCGAAGTAGCGAACCAAACTTAACAAGTTTAACTCCTACTTCACAGACCTGTAAAATCGCACATAGACTCACAAATTTAAAACCCCAATGGAAAGTGGCACCATTGGAGTTAGCTATCTTTAAAGTCAAGACAGCACTTGTTCTGCCAAACACTTACTCTCACTGTCCAGCAACCTCTTCAGGATAATAGCGGGTGAGAGGTGATAGCAGGTCGCGACCAACCAAACTAGAAATTAAGATAATAATTGTCTCAATTTCACTATCAGACTAGCAAACACTAATACGCACAATCTCTTTTCTTTCCAGAGTCACTCCTGTATGGCGCCAACCAATAAATTACCCCTCCAGCCTCCTCGAACCCAATCCGCAAAGTCTGCAGGGGTACAACTCCATGGTTGGAGACCCCTGAGGCCTCCAACATAAACAAAAAAAACAAAAAAAAAAATTTTTTTTTTTGTTTTTTTTTGTACATAGTTTTTGTTTACTTGTTTGTTGTTGTTGTACCTCAAAAAAGTACAATTTTCTTATGTTTTTATTTCTCTATAATAAACAATAATTTTGTACTTCTGTCTATGTACTATAATGATTTTTTACAGGCCTACAAACGACCAGTCTTGGAAGACTGGTTGTGGACACTGCCCCCAGTATTGTGGGCGTAGCCTACGATCCTCCACGCGCAATGTAGGTACAGGAGGACTGGGCTGAGGTGGTTGCCGACAGTTGTTGTCGGACATCAGGTGCGAGAAGGTGTGTGACGAACTACTTTTATAGTCCTCGGACGTTAAATGAACAACTATTTATAAGTGCCAAACCATAGTGGTATACTACCACTATAAACTATACTTATTTCATGGGATATCAATTTAAATATAAAAGGTTACAGTCAACACGCTTTCGACTAACGGGGAACATAAATTACACAGTACCTATCATGTGGTGATGTTTTTGAGAATTATACTACCAAAATACGGCCACATAATGAGTAGCTATTCAGTTTGGCCTTTGGAAAGCTGAGAATTCATGCGATCATAAGATAACGCAGTTCCACTCACAGAATCATCAGCTAGACCGAATGAAATAATGATGCTACGTATCTCTTCTGCACGGTTTCCTAAAATTCACCAGAGTTAAATATAATTATAAGAATACAAGTTTAAACGAAGGTACCGCAACGTACTGGTGAGTTAATAGTTCTAACGTAAAATCTGTAACTGGCAACTGATGTTTATGTTTACTATAACAAGTTTTACCGGTTTCATCTAGAAAAATTCAGTAAGGTATCAAATGTTAAGCTTCTTCATTAACATAAAAAACGTAATAATCTGGTGAAGCACCTATCAATATATACTTACGAAATAATGGTGATTCGTCGAAATTTGAGGATTATAACGAGACGGCAGAGGGCAGAATCGAAGTAGAAGACAGTGAGCGAAATTGCGAACAACAATATAATGACGATCGATCACGAAACAGCAGATTCAAGGAACGTTAGACGAAGATCCGCTAATGACTGAAAATCGCTGAACACACACTGTTTACATTTTTATGAATAATAATTTGACTACAGCTCTCGTACGAATGGTGAAGCGAAATTCTATAAAATTTCAGGCTTTCGAAAATTAACATCCGCAGACCATAATTTATAGCCACAAATTCTACAAAACATTAACCACAAATTAAAAGAACGACGTTTTTCGACACAATTACATAATCACAATGGTTAACGCCAAGAAATTCATACTTAACATGGACCAAATTATGAAAAAGATTCGGGAAGAAACAATAACACGAACTAAGTTGAGCTCCCCCGTTTCATGTATGAACTAGATTATAATATTTTGCATCTTTTCGCTGTAAAACATTACAATGCTTGCTGACCAATGATCACAAGTCCTGATGAATAGGACTACAATACACAGCAAGTAGTCCCAACACGGTTTCTATAGTAACAAAAGTAGCGCGATTTTAGTGAATACTGATTTATTGAATAGGTAGGTGAATATAGTGATGATACGATGCTACACTCAGTCGACAAGTTTGGACAGTCATATGTGTAGCGTGTAGCCTATTCTCGACAAAATTTAGGAACTCGAACCGTTTTTCGATAAGCAGAGTTTTATCTCTACTTCAGCTTTTTTTACAAGCTACAATGCTACAATCCAGCTTTTTTAGAAGTTGCATGTGAAAAAGTTGCGTGTAAACAAACAAAAGCTGATTAATTGATTACTAGAATCTGAATGTTTAGGATCTTCTAACTTTTAGATTGTGAAATCAGTGAAATCTCGATGTGAAGATTGTATTTTCGTGGTTTTTTGTGACTAGAAATTGTTAGAAGTAAGCTTCGAGACAAGTCTAGAAACAAAAAGCTAAAAATCTGTGATTCTAAAAAAGTTGGATTGTAGCTTGTAAAAAAGCCTAGTGAAAACGTATAGCTTTACGTATGCTGCTTCATCAAGTAGCGGGGTTTTCTCTAGGCTTTTTTACAAGCTACATAGCGACTTTTTTAGAAGCTGCGTGTAATATAAACAAAAGCTAGCTTGTTTACATTACACACAGTCAGAGCACACAGCTTCTTAGAAATTCCGGCTTGTAGCTTGTAAAAAAGCCTATAATCTTTCGAAAAATAAGAAAGGCGTGACGTCACAGAGACCATCACAATTCACAGCTACGTAAAGCTAAATATTTCATTGTAAACCTGTGCAAACAAAACAGTTTTGGATGCAGTCTTTGTTGAATAGAGTGAATCTCTACCTTTTCTTTTTCCTCCTGGTCCATCAACTCGTATGACATCATGTCTTTCTTATTTAGAATAGAGTATTGTGAAAACCCCCATTGTTTCGTATTTAGAAAAAAAGTTGATTATTTTTTCGAAAAGGTGGTATTTTATTTATCAAGAAAGCGGCATTTTCTGATAAGAAATTGATATTTCTGTATTTCCAAATGGAACAATATTAATTCATATAGGTAACTTCTTTGATAAAAATTGCACAAGAAAATAATTCCAGTCCCAAACAACATCATTTTTGGAAGAGAAAAATATACCTACATCAAAACCTTCTTGCCGAATCTGGTCAAAATGTTTCGCGTGTTTTGAGAATCTAAGTTCCGTTCGGGATCCACATTCACAAAAGAAAAATTCTTCATAAAACTAACTTCGCACTCTTCTAAGTAGTGTAACAGCTTATTTTAAAAAAGTGTTGAATTCTGCACGTTTTTTCCACATCGAACATAATTATGTCCTCCACAAAGACATTGATAAAAGTGTCTTGGGGGTATGGACCCCTTTTAGCTAAAACAAAATATCCAAAAATGCAGTGCCTTTTTCGGTAGTGAAGATCTTGGGGGTTGTAAGAAAAGACGACAAGGAAAATGTGGAACTCTTTAAGATATGGAGCTATTTAAACCTCTGGTACTCTGTGTGCAACCTATTATGTAGACAGGGGGTACCGAAAGGTGGTTTATGTGCAAAGTCGCCAAACCAGTCAGAGAACTTCCTTAAATTTCTTGTTAGTAGTCATTATTTGACATTCGGCGTCAAAATTTGCATATTAAATAATTTTGGTTGCACAAATGGATAAAGCTGTAAATTAAGATTTTTTTAGAGGCTCCTAATTCACCTTCAGGTCACTCAGGCCGAATGCAAGAATGATACTTGATTATTTTTGTTCTCCATGACTCGAGTTTAACAGTAGGTACCTAATAAGTCGAATCAAGCAGTTACATGAATATCGGCTGGGTGCAGGAAGCAGCTAACCGGAAAGCATTAATTTGGAAATAATGATAAAAGTAAAATGGTGTCGGGTAATTTTGACGAATTATTCAGATGATTCGAAAATTTAATGAAAAAAACCACTTTGAGAACGTGTATACAGGAGTTTAGTATAATTTTAAAAAACAACATAAAATAGGTAAATAGCGGGCCATTTTAATTAAATAGCGTATAAAATGCATTATTATAGGAGGGTAGTGACGGTAAGGCAATAGAACCACGTTGTTGATAAATCCATTAGGTACATTAGGAAAAGTCTTCAATAAAAAAATAGAACCGACTTCAAAAAAAAAAAAAAAACAATAAAAAATGCACTAAAAAGTGAAAAATAATTCTTTTAAAATTTTTCTAGCAAGATCTAGGTTTAGGGTCTGGAATCATTGAAGTCGGCCCTAATTAAAAAGTTTTGTCATAAAATTGGAAGGAACTGACGCAGGTATAAAGCATACATGGTAAAGAAAAAGAGCGCCGACTTCAATAATTCTAGTTCCTAGACCTGGGTTTTGCTGCAGAAATTTTAAAAGAATTATTTTTCACTTTTTAGTGTATTTTTTATTTTTTTTTTTAAGTTGATTCTATATTTTTGAAAAAAATTTGTCAAATGACTTTTTGTTTATATGGCGTCAGCGGTAATATTACTTTAAAACTTCAAAACTAGCAGTTTTTTTATTTAAAAATAACTATAAAACTACATCATTAATTCTAAAAAAAATTAATGGGATCACCATGAGATCATCCTCTATTATTTGAAAAAAAGTTCATCAAAATCGGTGACCGGATTGAGAAATTATGCTGGAGCAAAAAAAACAAAAAAAAAACATGTTTACGAATCATCGAATTGATAGCCTCCTTTTTTTTTCGAAGTCGGTTAAAAATAATAAAACTCCGGCACATCAATGCTTCGTTAGAAAACCCAATTTGCTGATGGAGATAGAGATGGGGATGCAGATGGAGATGGAGAAAGAGAGAGTAAGAGAAAGAAACAGGGAGGGAGAGAGAACGAGAGAGAGAGCAAGAGAGAGAGAGAGCAAGAGAGAGAGAGCAAGAGAGAGAGAGCAAGAGAGAGAGAGCAAGAGAGAGAGAGCAAGAGAGAGAGAGCAAGAGAGAGAGAGCAAGAGAGAGAGAGCAAGAGAGAGAGAGCAAGAGAGAGAGAGCAAGAGAGAGAGAGCAAGAGAGAGAGAGAGCAAGAGAAAGAGAGAGCGTAAGCGAGAGCGAGAGAGAGATATTACTTGAAAAAATTGCTTTTCAAAATAATTATTTTTAGATACGTCATTTTTTTGGTTACAATGAATTCAGATGCTAGATTCACTTAGACACTTGATTCACTCATTACATAGGTGGTGGGATCTTTCAGGCAGATATGGGGGCTAGTCCATGGTATACCACTTTGGAAACAACAATAATGGATTGGAATGAAGTGGGTGAGGCCCCGCATTATCTAAAAGATACCTCCGCCAGATTTCTCTGCCAGTGTTATGTTGGCATCTACTATGCTCAACACATGTGAGAAACAGTAAAAAAAACGTTGCCGGAAATATTTCCTCCACATGCAGGTGTATATTTATAGGCAGGTCCAAAAATCTAGTTTATTTTCAAAATCCTATGATACGTTAGTAATATGGATCTTTTATCTTTCAAAAATGTTGTTTTAAATTGTTCTTCAGATTTTTTATTAGTTATTATAAAATTCCTATACATAAAAAGTTGGTTGTTTTGACAATAAAAATCGAAACCATTTGAAAAAGTGTTATTTACTACACACAAAAGTAAATGTGAATGGTCCAGTACCTTTTTATTTTTTTTTTAAATAGATCCCTCATCAGCAGCGAAATTTGTCGGTGGGATCCCCAAGTTTGGTGGAAAAAATTTAATGTAGGTTGGTCAGTCTGGTTACAATGATATATATAGTCAATGATGGTTATTAATGGAAGAATAGATATTTTCAACATTAGGTAAATGCAAAAACTATGTACTTGTCAAAAAAAGTGCAGGATCAGTTAATTATTAGATAGATTTTTTAATCTTTTTGTGATTTCATTTGATCAGTTTTTTGCTAAACTGAAAATTGAAAGAAATAAACAAGAAAACTGTTTTGCACCACTATTTTCACCCCCTGGTGGGGATGCTCGTGTTCACTAGTCCGGACTTTTAGGAAGTTGTTGAGGTTGATGAAACCATGGCACTTACCTACTAAATTTTAGTTTTTAGTTAATTATTCTTTAGGTAGGTACCTATTGTTTGTAATTTTATTTACACTAATTTATTGAAGCAGGTAAGTATAATGCCAAAAGAACGGGTACAAGTTGGTGTAGTTTACCTTTATTAGGTCTTTACAGGTAGGAAAGGTTAAATAAGTGATTTAGGGAATAAAATAAATTAGAATGAAAAAATGAACAATGAACATTGTGTTCTTTTGTGCAATAGTATTTATATCCTTCTTCAGAATACTGTATATCTAATAGTACCTAGGATAAATTTTACTATGATTGGTTATTAAAAGGAAAATGGAGAATTGATGTTTTTCTATTAAGGAAGAAAAATTCAAGAAGTTGTGCATGTGTGTGTAATTTTAATTAGGTCAGAGACCATTGTTTTCTTTTCGAATGAATTATGTTTATCAAATTCCAACAGTAATAATTTCCGGTGAGGTTTTGTATTAAAGAAGAGGAGTCAATGGAATTGAATAATTTAGGAAATAAATGAAAATTATTTCAGCCGTGTGGAGTGTAGTCATCCAGATAAACATGGCCGACTATATTCGTTACAGTAAGCCCATTTCCATTTCACAGTGTGTTTATTGCAATAAAGAATTTTTGTTACAAAGAAAAAAAAAAGGTGCATTATAAATTTCAAATAAATAATAAAACGAGAAAATATTAGTGAAAAATTGAACAAACAACGAACCTTTAGTATCAAGCTTTCATTATAACATCTTGACTAAAACTAATTTTTTGAATAGCAAAACTTCCCGCCCCCTCCATTATTCATGTTACGATGTTCGTTTTGTTTGATGAATCAAGTATGAAAAATTTTATAGTCATTTTATCAGCGAATAATTTTACACGAGAGACAATAACGTCGAGATTCGAAAGTGTATAGTTCAATTTTACACTACAAATGCTGAAGTCTGCGGGAAGCTTGCCGCACACTGTTGCATACGATTGTCAGCTCTTACGAGTCGAGTAAATGGCTGATAAATGGTTGCTAAATTCTCCAGTGACTACGCGATACGAACATAATTCGATCACTGGAGGGCATATTGTAGTACGTTACACGATTCTGAAAAATTTCAGGCCATCTCGAAACTTTGCGGGTAACGCCTGCGAGCAATTCGTCGTCGTGATGGTATTTTTTTTTCTCTCTTGTCATAGCCTACCTGTTTCTCGATTTGAAAAATATTTTCTTTACTAAACAAGTAAAAATGAAAAATAAAATCGTGACCATCGTAAAAGATAACTTTATGATACTTATTTAATAGAACCTTTCAAGAAGTTGATAAAAAATGTTTAATATAAAAGAGAAGCAGTTAGGGTATGTTTGAACAATAAATTCAGCTTGGTAAATAATAATTGAAGTATATTTAAAACCAAGGTACTTACCTACCCGTTGTTATAAGCATAGCCAGCTGATTGCAAGAAAAAAAATTACCCTGAACGTCTCTAGCAAATTTAGGTTTGAAGGTTGATTCGATCGTCTGAAATGTTTAACGTTTTGAGCTTTATTTCTGCAAGAATTTGCTCACTTATGACAAAACGAGAAACAGTCCTCAATATTTTTCCCTAACTCCACTAAAACGTAGATCCTAATAAAAATAAAAATATATAAGTAGAGTACCCATATACTTATTAGTGAAATAGAACTTTTAGCATATCAAATGAAAATTGAATATGTAGGTAACTACTTATTTCTCAAAGGTCAATGTACGGCGCTTCTTCAACAGACAGTCAAAAATATTATGAAACCAAATCCAGTAATAACGGAAAATTTAAGGAACAGAAGTTTTCCTCCAAAAATGTAAGTCACTATGAAGATAATATATTTACGCTTACGCGCTCCAAAATCCACATAATCTACACTGATCTTAATTTCTATAAGATTTTTAGGATTGAAAATGCTTCTCGAGTCAAATTGTGAAAAAGTGTCCATCACCCAATTTTTACCAATGTTTTATGTATGAATTGTGTGAGAAGGGGTAGAGAGAGACGGTAACAAAAGTGGAAGGAGAAAATAGTAATGAAAAATAAAGTGGAGCTGGTAATGTTTCATTATTTACAGAACAAATACAAAAATGAAAGAAAATGAAAAATGAACTACTCTTAATTTTTAAGTGAGTATTCTTTAGAAAATCTTCTTATTACGCTTGGTGCGTTTTTAGTCCCCAGGGTTGGGGGTGGGTACATTTTTTGTTTCATGACTTCAGGAAAATTTTGGCACCAATAACTCAAATTTACATGTATATATATATATATATGGTAAGAATATTTGTACTAAACAAAGGACTAGACATACTGATTCCGGTACCAACATTTTGTTTTTATTTTGGCTGTAAAATGGTCAATTTTGCATCAATAGCCTCGAAATTCAGAATAAATATGCATATTAATTAATTGTAGTACGCTACTAATTTTGATGTGGATCAGATAGATGGTACTTCCCGTACCATTATTTTTATTTTTATATTTATCATAAAATGCGGAATTTTTGAACCATATGTACGAAATTTGAAACGAATATTTATTATAATTTATTGTAGCATGCTACCAATTTTGCTGCGAATCGACTGGATGGTACTTCAGGTAAACCTTTTTTTCCCTCTCATCTTTCTAATTTGCATGAACTTTTTTGTTTTACAAAAGTTAACCACCTTTTCATACTTTCTTTTTGTTTATTTCGTAACTTTATTATATTTCTTTGATTTTATTTGAAATTATATGATTATTTACCATACTTCATCATTTTAATTAATTTTTCATTTTTTCAAGAAATAATGCTTTTAAATTTCAGGTTGTCTAATATTTGTCAGAACCTAACACATTTCATACTATCATAACATACCATTAACGCATATAATCTTACAGTCAGTTAATGTGATCATCAAAATTCATAATTCTTTTTCTCAAAAACCTACTTTGTCTAGCGAGACTTGCTGCGCTCGAGATTTTTTTAATATTTTCAATGCCTTCTTCTAGTTTTTACAAAATGTGAAACCTGTGAATTTTTTTTACTGTGACACCAAGTTAAAGAGAATGGCTGGACCAATTTCAAAAGAATCATCTAACCATGTAGATGTGGGATCTGAAGAAAAAAAGTTCATAGACCTCTAGATGAATAGTTGTGGACTTCAAACCTTCTCCTAGGCAAAAAACTTTGTGACATTTTTTTCTCCTATAAACATATTTTTCTTAATGATATTAATAAATCCACAAAATTTCATACTTTTCTGTCACCCCTTTCTTGATATACGGAGTGCTGAAAAGATACAAAAATAGAAGTGGAAGTATACCATAACTGTATACAAAGCACAATCAGATAACTAGTTTGAAAATGAAATAAGGGAGAAGGAAGAAAACAGAAGGGGAAAGTGGGGAGGGGAAGTGGGGGAGGAAAAAGAGCCATTTTATTTAAGAGGAGTTTGTTATTCTCAGCAAGTGTCAAGTGGGTTATCCCAAGAAAGATTTCAAGTCTTAGTGGAAGTCTGTAGCCTCTCTGAGTGCAAATTTTTATATTTTCCTCCAAGTAGGTATATCTCCTTCTTAATTGTTTGTAAATTGGAAAACACAGAAGGAAAAAGGAGAAAAAGTTGAGGAAAAAACACCTCTATCTCCCTTTCTTTCTGGGATCTTCCCATTACGGGAATTATAAGTCTCATATAAATGGCTACGCGGAGATTGAGCCTGCGGGTGACAACTAGTATACATTTTAAGAAGATAAAACAAACTTTTAGAATGTAGAAATAAAACTGTTTCGATGCTTTAGGAGAAGTTAGTTTGTAAGGTTTCACTATGGATATCGACTTTTTTGGGTACGACGTAGCCTACCATTCTAGTCCATCTGATAAAATTTTAGTCGATAGGGTATGTAAAAAAAAAAAAAAATACCTTACTCGACTAAATATTATTTCCATAAATGGAGAAACTATATTACGATAAATATGTCTAAGAAAGTAAAATTGTAGTACAAACCTTGAAACGAAGATTCTCCAAAGAGTGTAGCAGAAATGATAATTAAAGCTACAAGTTAAAAATTGTACAGCATTTTTCGATTTACCTTCTACAATAGAATAAAAGTTACGGATGTTTCGAAATTTTGAGTGCCAAATTCGGATCAAAATTTTATTAATTTTGTTTTTAATTTCAATGGTCACGATTTTATAGGTATTGGTTTTATTCTGTTGATGTCACCGTGAAGGGGTAGAGAGGTTGTAGGGAAATACCACAAATCCAATCATGATTTTAAAGATCTTTTGAACTGTTGTAAATTGTACGGTACTAATATTTTATCAAGTGTAGTGCCTAGGTGGGTACTTACATTGAAAAATTGATGTACCTATGGATCTTGTATGTTGAAGCTGGAATATCTGTAGATGAAGTGTTACTCTGGCAGATTTTCTTATTATGGTGGTACCACCGTACAGTACGTTCAATAGATTAGTAGAAAAAAAGTACATCAAAATCGGTGACCAGGGTGAAAAGGTATCTTGTAATAAATATTAGAGAAAAAACAAAGGAAAAAAAGAATGTAAATAATTTACAGTACCTACATAAATCGAATCGATAACCTCTTTCGTTTTTTTTTGTTTTTTTTTTTGAATTTGGTTTAAAAGGAAAATAATTAACTCCACTAAAAATCGCCCCTTCAACCTCAACACAAAAAATCAGAGAGGTGCAAGCACATTGTACCACGTGGCGTAAATAGAAACTTCTTCCGGGAACGGGGTGACAGATTTTGTTTTTCACATTCACACTTTATAATATTATTTTCTCCCTTGAAAAAGTTATTTGATAATGAGAGAGTGAATAAAAGAGGTTTATAAATAGAGAAAGAAATCCAATCTTGAGAAAATATTTAAAATTTAATACAAAACATTCCAACAGGTACAAAATAATTAAATTTAAAATTAAAGAAATCAATCTATTTTAATTTTTTCTTTTTTTTTTTTTTTTTTTTAATTAATTCATTCAACACTTCATCAACGGGGTTATTATGATGAATATTTAATGATGGTATACCATTTTAGCTGCTGCGATATAGTGAAACTGCACGCGAATGCGTCTGAGAGAGACTAGAAAAAATGGATAAAGGAACTTTGTTCAGAAAAAGAGCGCGTGTGAGAGTTGACATATCAATTCTTTTGAAAATGGATCGAATTTTAGGTTAAAAAAAAAAGTTCCTGGTGTTATTGATCACAAAATCAGTGGATTATCCCACATTTTATCAGCTCGAAAACGTATTCTGTCTCATTAGAATAACTGAGTACTGGGTGAGTAGGTATCGAACTATGGTTCATTATAATGGCCATATAAAATCTCATCATTACGTCTTAAAGTGTAGCAGTTGGCTTTTTTACGTATGTTTTCAAGAAAAATTTACGAATTAATTTTGATTTCATGAAACGACGTATGGATAGAGGTAGGTACGTTTTTTGTTTCATGACACAAGAAAACTTTTGGCACAAAAAGCTCAAATTCAGATGTATATTATGACGTAATACACGTACCTACCTACCTATATAAAACATATTTTCTTCTTTATTTTTCATCTTTTTAATCCTAAAAAATTATTCTTTAGCAATATGGTATGCTTCTTTGGGGATAAGTAGTGTTTCCACTGGGGACAAGTTTATACGGTTGACTTGAGAATGAGATAACAGTCTGGGAATAGTTAAATTAAGAGAAAAAATAAAATGGTGAAACGGAGACGAGTTTCGTATCGCCCATTGAAATGATATTCTACCAATTATTGAAAATTATCTTCATTCAACAATAAAAAAAAAAAAAAATCCAGGAAGTTGTAAGTGTTCCCTTGTACATAAGTAACATTTAAACCCCAATATTTTTTATTAATTCAATAAATGATGATGCCTTAGAATGAAGAGAAATTCGAGCAATTAAATCGCTGGATAAATACAAATAGGAATGTAGATTTTTTATTTCTTACCCAAAAGTATTTCTTAGTTCCATTTCAGTTGAATTTTCGCATTCACTTTTCGACTATCAAGAACAGGACTGACTTATCATCACAGCAGTGTTCAGTCACAAAGCACCGCAGAGCACAAAAAATTGAAATTATACTATGGTTGAAATGATCATATTATTATTTCGTCGTCGTTCTCTTTAATCTTTTGCAAATTATTAGCCGGTTGCATCGTAAGGAACATAAAAAAGTGGCAACAATAACTGCAACACCACCGACAGCAACAAAAAACCGAAATGAACAGAAAGAAAAGAAAAAAAAAAAAACGAATACTATAATTATAGCGGACGAGCAATAATTAAAAAATTTAATTTTAAAGATGAAAAGAAAATGCGAAAGAAAAAAGGGGGAAGTAAGATAGCGACACCAAAATGAAAGGAAAAGCGATTTTCGATCGACGATGAACACTTAATTAGTATGTCTCGATGAGTGCGGAAATTTGAAAAAGAGCGCGCCAAGAACCAACCGAGAAATGGGAGATAAAGCCTGCAAATAATAAAAAAAAAAAAAATCGTACCAATGGCATTGGAAGGTATGCGTCACACATTACCAGCTCTCTTTCGACGACGCTTTACTGTTCCTTTCACTTTTTCTTTATTTTTCTGGAACGAAAAATAAAAAAAAAAAAACCATACATGTAGCAGACTGCAGAAGACAAAATAAAAAAAAGTCGAAAAAAAAAATTCAATCGACAAATAGTCGGAGGATTTTTCGAAAATATATTTGGTACCTTTGTGAACGTGAAACGAAAAATTTCCTCATCGCAAAATATAAAATGGAAAGGAGAGGTGAAAACGAATTTCTATTACTTTGAGCGAAACAAATGTTAACAATCATCTTTTACTTATTTTTCATTAAGTCGACATACCTATATGCGTGGCTATCGATTAATTTAAGAGAGGTACCAGAAAAAATGAATATTTTCAGATCGTCTCCAGTGAAAAAGCTTTAAGAAACTATCGATAATTAGAGATATCTAACAAACATATCAATCTGTCGTTGTTATATGGCTAAAGTTTTAGTCGTTTTTTGCAAAACTAATGGAGCAATAGTAAGAAACATTTCAAGGGACTTTATTCTACGTAATCTATCTCCCAACCAACAGCGTGCGCAGAACTTTAAAGTTATGGCTGTCGGAGAAAGTGCGGAAAAATTTTTTTTCCATCCAATTTTTACTCCTTTGACCATCCCCCAATTTTTGGGCCATTTAATTTGCGCCCTAGCATAATTATTCTTTTTTTTCTTCTTTTTTTATCCTCTGGATGTCATATAGCATACACATAATTATTTTTTACTGCACAGTATGAAAAAAGTTGCCATGGGTGCCAGGCACCCACAAGGCTCCCAACAAAATTTCAGCCCTATTCTTCGAGTAGTTTTTTTGTAATTTTAGAAAAACACACTATCAAAGTTTTATTGACATCGGTTTAATAACAGCTTTAGATGTTTTTTGTGGAAACCACCGAAGCAATAGTTATGAAATTTTAACCACAGTTGCTCCTGGGTGAAATCTATTTCCCATTGAAATTTCAGCTTTATTCTTTCATTAGTTTTTTCATAAATATGGAAAAACCACGTTTCTAGGAACTTTTTGTGTTCCAAGTTTCAACGAAACTGTTGAACCGATAAGCATCTCTTCTTTCAGATTAGCTCTTATGTAAGAACTATCTCTTGTGAAAATTTCCGTCTTATCTGTTCAGTAGTTTTCTCAAAACCATAAATACAAAATTTGGGCGATACATACATACCCGCGCGCACGCACATACGCGTGTGCGCACACATACATGTACTGTATATAATTATATCTTGTAAATATTGTTTATTCAGCAGAATATCGTCCCCAATTTTATAGAATCTGTTCAAAATTTGTCTCTCCGATGAGACTTAATAACTATGTGGAACCTCTCCAACGTTGTGAGATCCGATATCGAGACTGCAACATTTTTTGGTAATGATTTTCACTTAATTCGAAGTTTGCAGGGGAATTTTTTGCCTGGGTCTCACAGAGTTAGTGGTATCCCTGCATTTATACAGATTTAATTTTTAATAATTTTACATCTGTTTTAGAACGAACAAAAACATTTCTTGAAACGAACGAATCCTTCGTTTCCACCACCTTGTTCGACGTTGGTTTAAAAGTATCAGTGAAAATATTTCTATACCGTTTCTACCTGTCGACTTTTTATTTATTTTTTCATTTTTTCTTGCCCATGGAGAATTAATCGACGTACGCATTACACATGTATCTACACAGAAAGATGGTCGTAATTTAAAATTATTTTATGCTCTTTATATGAACATTTTTTAGACCTGAATCCGTGTTCTGGGCTATCCTCGAGCTTCAATCTTAATTTCAAAGTGTAGTCACTACATGCATATTGTTCTAGATTCCTAAATTAGTTCAAGTGCCTTGATGAAACCTCCAAAATAATTTTCAAGTGGAAATATAAAAAGTATAAGTGGGGAAGATGGTGCAAACATTCTACAAATCCTCTTGAACTAGGAAAAAAAAGGGGAAAATACAGAGTGATTCGTAAGTGGTTTCCAAATTCTAAATATATGCCCCTAACTGAATACGACTAGGTAAAAACTTCCTCTCAACATAAAGTATGGGCTGTTTTCAAAATTGAACCAGTCAGAAAATCAGAATTCTTAGTTGCCCCTTCATTTTATACGTATGCAACTTTTCATACTTCAGTGTTTTGAATTTGTTTTACGTACTTAAGCTTTTTTTGAGTACGATAATTAGCTCCCTTCCCCGACCACATTTTTCTATGTAAAAATTATAAATTTTTTGATTTTTCAGTCCCTCTAGCTATTGAAATTACAAAAATAAATTTTGAACATCTGCTTTATTTTATTTGCTTTGCTTTATTGTATTGCACTATGTACGCTTTTTTTTATCTGTTTTTGCTGGCGATGACTATCATAAACAATAAGTAGGGGAAACCTGGCTGACAAGAAAGACAAGATGAAGGAAAACAAAACCTAGCTATCAAACACTCTTGAGTAAGCAATACCCAGTACTAGATTTGTTTTCTTAAGTAGTCCTCCTACATGTAGGCAAATAGTAGCAGGTCCAAGTTGTGAGTTGTATGTCTAAGTTCTCGCAAAGGTACTTTTCAATGCTTTTAGCCTTCCATCTGCGGATGTAGTAATTTCAAACCTTCTTTACCTTATGGGGACACTAGGCACTAGTTGAACTTTCGGATAGATTAGGTTGGAGACAAAAGAAAGCTAGGAATTATTTTTTATACCATGAAGGTTCCAGTAATGGCAATTAAAGTTTCTCTATGCAGTCATTAATATTGCACTTCGAGACAATTTTTTATGAATACCTGTGGATAATGAAAACAGTTGTCAATATGATCGAATGGAGTTCTTATTATAATTTAAGAGGAAAATTTGGAGTGTTGGTGCCAAAATTTTTGACAAGTTCTGTCCAGATGACTGCAGTGCTCTTTTGTTAAAGACCATGTAGAGCCTTCTTTTACATACATAATGTCTTGGTTCTGATCCATCTTCATCTGTATTAGATTATATCATTTCACCTCATTCATTTTCAATCAATCAAATAAAAACTCTGAAGCCTGAAGTTTCTTTTAGGAGTCTTTCACAAATAAAAACCATCCAATCTCATGAAGACAATTTGATAGGTGAAGACAATAGCATTCTAATGGTTTCCTCTATTTAGTTGTCTAAAATAGCTTTCTTTTTTTTTTTTGCTTACGCTTTACCTATCCACTCTACTTATGTCATTATTCTCTTCTATTACATCTCATCATTAAAATAATTCTGCTGTTAGTTCTTTCAGATTTCAACCCTTTTATGGATTGAAACCTCATTAAGTTCTTCTTTCAACGCTCTATACTTATGATTTGTCTAATAATGCAGACTAATTTGCTGACTTAATTTGAGGAGAAGGTAGGCTACATTTTGCCATATTTAAAACACTTAATTAGACTTACGTGAAATTCAGCCATAGGATATTTCAAACGAAAAATAAAATGTCTCAAAATAGGAGGTGAGTTCAAGACAAATCATACATCTGTGTTTTAGGCTCCATAGTGTCTTAAATTTAGGATATTATGACGTCATCAACATTTAAATACCACTATACATCAAGGTTGGACATAATGAGCTGTTTGATTTTGGATGCCTCAGTAGTTACAGGTAAGATAAAAGAAACTCTAGCGCAGCAATGCTTTACTAGAAAACCCAGTTTGCTCGATATTTATATCATTAGTCATCGATATTTATATCGATTGTTATTGATGTATCTACATTTGATTGCTAGTTCTTGCCTGTAGGCTAAGAAATTACAAAAAACTATCACCAATTAACCACATCTTTACCAAAAATATCAATCTATCCATGTTTTTTCGCTAAAAACCGCATTTCCAGAAATTTTTTATTTCCAGATCACCAAACTTCTTCAAGACTTGCTCCCATACAATAGCTATCCTTTGTAAAAAATATCAGCCCTATCTATTTGGTAGTTTTCTCAAAATCGTGAACACAAAATTATTTCCTTAAATATTTTTTCCCAGTTTTCTTAAAAACTACTGAATTAATAGACACCAAACTTCTAAAAAACTTGCACCAACATAAAAAAAGTCTATCCTGAAAATTTCAGCTCGCTCCGTTTTTTCATTTTCTGAGAATCCCGGAAAAATGACTTTTCGAAGAACTTTTTATTTTTCAGTTTTCTCATAAACTAATTAACTGACAGGCAAAAAACCTCCTCCAGACCTGCTCCAATGTGAGAACTATCTCTCTCAAAAATTTCAATATTTTCTACCACGTAGTTTTCTCAGAATAGTGAACACAAAATTTTGGGCGGTGCATATATATATATATATACATTAAAAAAATTAGGTCAAAACGATAAAATGGTACCAATTGATTTTTTTTCTCATGAAACGGATATCTTTCATCATCCCCACTCTAACCCTTCTATGAGGTCAATTTTAATATCCTGTTTGTAAGCAAACTGAGTAAAAACGTAAGGAATCTAAGAGGGAATTATATCCACCTTACCAACCGATAGACATCAAAGGATGAAAAAAGAGAGAGGGAGAAATTTTTTTCAATTCTTTGGTAATCCAAAATTCAGGTGTTTAGTGATAGACAAAGTAGGGGGTTTGAAACCCCCCGGTCCGAGTTATATGAGAATTAAAAGTCGTGGTGACCACTTTTGTTCCGCTCTTCCACTGACAAGTTAGCGTTTTTTTTTCGGATTTTTTGGTTAAAATTAGAATTTTTTTACTTGTGTTGTAAAAAATTAACCGGTTACCCCCTAACAACATCGCTTCGCACATTCAGGCTTCAGAGTTTTTATTTGAATGATTGAAAATGAATGAGGTGAAATGATATAATCTAATACAGATGAAGATGGATCAGAACCAAGACATTATGTATGTAAAAGAAGGCTCTACATGGTCTTTAACAAAAGAGTACTGCAGTCATCTGGACAGAACTTGTCAAAAATTTTGGCACCAACACTCCAAATTTTCCTCTTAAATTATAATAAGAACTCCATTCGATCATATTGACAACTGTTTTCATTATCCACAGGTATTCATAAAAAATTGTCTCGAAGTGCAATATTAATGACTGCATAGAGAAACTTTAATTGCCATTACTGGAACCTTCATGGTATAAAAAATAATTCCTAGCTTTCTTTTGTCTCCAACCTAATCTATCCGAAAGTTCAACTAGTGCCTAGTGTCCCCATAAGGTAAAGAATGTTTGAAATTACTACATCCGCAGATGGAAGGCTAAAAGCATTGAAAAGTACCTTTGCGAGAACTTAGACATACAACTCACAACTTGGACCTGCTACTATTTGCCTACATGTAGGAGGACTACTTAAGAAAACAAATCTAGTACTGGGTATTGCTTACTCAAGAGTGTTTGATAGCTAGGTTTTGTTTTCCTTCATCTTGTCTTTCTTGTCAGCCAGGTTTCCCCTACTTATTGTTTATGATAGTCATCGCCAGCAAAAACAGATAAAAAAAAGCGTACATAGTTCAATACAATAAAGCAAAGCAAATAAAATAAAGCAGATGTTCAAAATTTATTTTTGTAATTTCAATAGCTAGAGGGACTGAAAAATCAAAAAATTTATAATTTTTACATAGAAAAATGTGGTCGGGGAAGGGAGCTAATTATCGTACTCAAAAAAAGCTTAAGTACGTAAAACAAATTCAAAACACTGAAGTATGAAAAGTTGCATACGTATAAAATGAAGGGGCAACTAAGAATTCTGATTTTCTGACTGGTTCAATTTTGAAAACAGCCCATACTTTATGTTGAGAGGAAGTTTTTACCTAGTCGTATTCAGTTAGGGGCATATATTTAGAATTTGGAAACCACTTACGAATCACTCTGTATTTTCCCCTTTTTTTTCCTAGTTCAAGAGGATTTGTAGAATGTTTGCACCATCTTCCCCACTTATACTTTTTATATTTCCACTTGAAAATTATTTTGGAGGTTTCATCAAGGCACTTGAACTAATTTAGGAATCTAGAACAATATGCATGTAGTGACTACACTTTGAAATTAAGATTGAAGCTCGAGGATAGCCCAGAACACGGATTCAGGTCTAAAAAATGTTCATATAAAGAGCATAAAATAATTTTAAATTACGACCATCTTTCTGTGTAGATACATGTGTAATGCGTACGTCGATTAATTCTCCATGGGCAAGAAAAAATGAAAAAATAAATAAAAAGTCGACAGGTAGAAACGGTATAGAAATATTTTCACTGATACTTTTAAACCAACGTCGAACAAGGTGGTGGAGACGAAGGAAAAATAAGAAAACCCAAATTTTCTAGGCAAAAAAGTATTTTGTTGTTGGCCAAAAAAAAAAAAAAAAATACAACGGCGTCTGTATTCGTAGGGATTCAAAAATACATATTCGTCGGCTACGAAAAGGAGAAAAAAAATGAAGAATTGGTTTGATGCGGGTTGGGGGAATAAAAATTGAAAAAAAAACGGATGATTTTGAAAAATGCGGAAATTATGCCTCGCCGACGGCTGAAACCGAAGATAAGGTGAAGAAGAAGTTTCCGAATATATAAAATGGCATCGTGCTTTTAATATGGAAGGTAAATATCGTATAGTCTAATTTTTTTTTTTATCCCCTTTGCAATAAACAAATCAGCATTAAGTTGGTGCTGTTTGCGAATGGGTTCGTAGCCCCCGGTGGTTCAGTTATATGCGGGCTACTCTCCGCAAAAATTGACTCAATATCATCTTTCCTCTGCTGATGGTTAATGAATTTCAGATGAAAAACTCAAAAACCATTGATCTAGAGGCAGACAGGTAAATGAAACTTTTAATTCTTTGCATTATTCAACGGTGCACAAAAATTTACTTGTTTACATGATGTTAATATTGGGTAAAACTGAGAGAGGACGGGAGAAGAGGGGATTACAACTCTCCATATTATTCCTATTACTGATCGTTTTGTAGAGGAGACTGAAGGATGAAACTGGAGTACAAGCCAAAGCTGCTCCAGGGATTGTAAAATATAAACACAAAATTTGCAAAAACCAAGTTCATTTTCACAACCCAAAAATAAAATTTAGAGAAAGTGAATCCTTCTTAGTGGAATGTTAAATCACATAAAAATATTTGCCTAAACACAACTATCAACATCCCACTAGTTTTGTTTCACATTGGGTCAGGTATTCTTGTATTACTATCTGAAATTCTTATTCTTATGGGAACATTACATTTTTACATAAGCTTGACGTAATTATCAAAAGCACGTCAAAGATAGAACCTTGATAGAACGTTCTGAATTCTAATATTTGTTACTGCACATATGTAATAGCTTGATAGTATATGTGGATTGGTATGGAAATGTCTACTTTCACAACTAAATATGCGCAGTTTTGGATGCGCAGAACGTACAACTTAAAATGGTTCTTTTTTATCTTTCACGTATTTTTAAACCACAGCACATATGGACAATTGGACATCTCTTTAGCTGTATGTCTCTGATTACACCAATACAACTGAGTTTATGAGATGTTTTACATTTTATATTTGTGTTTATGAATTGGGCTTAACGCTTAAGCTAGGAATAATGGTTTTAACTAAGGTACCTGGTTGCCTACATTATTCAGTGTGAAAATTTTTTCGGAATAAAGACCATTAATATTGTAATAGGCAGAAATGTCGCAACCACTTAAGAGTATGCAATAGCTGCGTAAGCACTGCACATGACCTCGTATCCTCTGATTTTTCAGAAATTAACTTTTTATGGTTTTCCAACTGAATTTTTGTCATATTTTCTAATACTCAATTCCCAAACGTTTTACAGTAATCTCAGGCTTTCATTCAATAGAATGCACTCATACAGTAAATTGAAGAGCTTGTTTTCGAAGTAACCAAACTGCAAAAATTACACTTTTCAGTTAGTAGTGCAATCTTCGGGTCGGTTATGGCTGTGTGAGTAACCAAAAAAACTACTGGAAGTGTCAGAAGTGAATGTAACATGTATGCTAAGAAAATAAAAATCTGTATGTCCCAAAATGTCTTGACTACATCTAAAATAATCATAGAAAATACTAAATATGCTATCATAATCTACACATAGTTGTGAAAAGTGTGATCTAGGAGAATGTTAGATACCATATTTCAACGTAAAGGTTAGCTATTAGTGATGCATAAACTATCAATACTGTCGATAGTCTATTTATTTTTTATTTTTTTTAATTATAGAGGTTGAGGAAAACAGATTCAATGTAATAAACAATAAAAATGCTCAGAAAGTTACATTTCAGAAGTATGCGATTGCAGCAATGAAAATAAGTAATGTACAGATATTTAAAAAGATGTTTAGAAATAAATAATATCCTGCGATGAACGAAAGAGTGGCGCGAATGTAGAAGTATAAAAGTGTTTACAGAAGATAATGGAGTGTTCCCAGGAATGTGAAGGCAAGAGGATTGGTGGTCCCAACAAAAGTTACTACCTATCGATATAGTTTTGAGGCTGTAGATTGACCCGGAAACACGTTTTTTAGCTGTATTTTTTAATAAATAATAAAAATTTGTAATACATTTTTTAGTTTTGTCTTTAAAATAAAATTTAATACATTGAGGTGAAATATGCAAATAAATAGTAATGACGATCGAATTCGTGTTTTTCATAATTTCAGTAGTTTTTAGACAATTTATTGTTGAAAGTTTTTCGCCACCTTAAAAAATACTATGTAAAGATAATTTTAGCCAAACTATCGATAGCTGTAGATAAGAAACAATGTCGATATTATACATCATTAGGTTATTCGAAAAAAAGATTATCAAATGAACAAAGGTGTGATGCACCATTTTTTACTGTACAAGGTACGCAGCTTACAAGATTTTGGAGGGCAAAAAATGTCTAATTGTAGGTATGGTATTTACACGTAGCACAGTCTAAATGTAAGTAGATATTACTTGTGGTAAGCGAGAGGATGAGAACTATTTTCAGATAATTTTGGACAGCATAGGGTCATAAGCACATAATTAACCAAAACAAAATTTGAAAAAAATATTTTTGTATCAAATAATTTGTCTAAAGCGGCCATTTTCAAAATCATGTAGAAAGCTGTTACAAACGATATTCAAATATGTAAACCGCAGGTTGATCTCTGGGGGAAGATTAAGTGTAATTAGACTGTCGTCATTTCCTGTATAATCACCTCATTAAATACAGCGGGACAAGTTTTTCTTAATTTCCCCCAAAACAATTCTTGTAATTAGGTAAATCTGGAAACGAGATCTTCAATTTTTTAAAAACATGTCTCCATAAAATCCGGGGGAGGTGGGCTGTATGTGAAATAGTGAGCCTTGTTTTACCAAAATTTGAGTTTTAAAGGAAGAAGAAGAAAGTCATCGCAATGCAATTTTGACCGATGGGGGGCCTCTCAAAAACTCTTTTGCACAGAAAAGGAGTGCGGTTGTCATGATCAAAGGGCAGTTCGGCTTTCTGCAGCCTACTTTCTGCATCAGATTTATAATTTCGTTCAAAAATCATTATCTTTTAAAATTATAACTCGTTATCTTTAAATTGTACAATAGGTTGGTACTTAGCGGTTTTTAAAGAGAAACTTAAAACATCGTTGAAGCAAGTAGAAAACCATTCATCAAAATGCAAAACACGAAAAGAAAGAGAAAACTCAACTGTGTACTATATGTATCGTTAATTACAGTTGGTTGCGTCGTTATCCATCAATTAATTTTTATTACCTAGGTATCGGTATTTTAAAAAAAACAACAAAAACAAAAAAACGACACGTGTCGAGCGAATGTAAAATTTTTGAAAGAAAATTATCTCATTTCAATAGATGTAGGTACCTACATACTAAGAGTAGTAACTCAAAAATACGATACTGTACGACGAATGTATAAACAGTCATTAGTTGGTATATACCTAACTCGGTTAAAATCCAAATATGATGATAAAAGTCAACTTGATGCGTTAAATTTTTTCTGTCTCTTATGTAAGTGCCATGTCGGAATTCGCTGGTTAATGACTACGAGGGAGTATTTGACTAGAGATTAGAAAACTGGAATGGATACATATGAATGTGCACTGCAGCTGTATAAGTCATGTATTAGTCGGTACTCGTTTAGCAATCAACGAAATTCACGCTTCATAGATCACCATAACTTACCGTAACTTAGGTATTAACAACTTATACTAAATGAAAAATTATAGTACCTACCTAATTTTTTAACAATGTCCAGGCGAAGATGCTACTGTATGCATGTATATGTCATTAAAGAGAATTGTAATTATATACACGAATTTACAGTATGTAGGTAATAGTTACGTAGGTACGAAAAAAAAAAAAAACATATTTTATATTCAAATAAAAAGTAAATATCTCGTATTTACTTCTCAGTGGGGGGTGCTGAATCTGTGAATGCTTCTTGTCCGAGTTATTACGGCCTGGCTGAACTATTTCGTAACGAATATTTCAGAACAAATATTTTAATCGAATGCCATCAATACATTCACTATCTATTTTGTTAGTACAGTCTCTATTTTGGTGCTTTCGGTTTTCATTTTCTATAACAACTATCACGACTTCGCCATCGATTCTATTATATAAAAGTTTTGAGCTGATAAATATGTATACTTACCTATCCACAGGTTGCGTTAGATTATAGACTTTTTCTGATCAGTTGAAAATATCTGTCTTTTTGTTTTTTTTTTTTTTTGTTTTTTTTTTTTTAATGTGGTACACATCCCTACATTCATCAGGGAAAAACTGAAAAGTGAATGCAGCCAGCAGCACAAATCTTGGTATCAGTTTCAGAGTGAATTTCAGTGCAAAAATACAAGGAAAGAGAGAAGTAAGAAAAATTTGTAAGTATGCGTGTGTATTTGCATTCAACGCATATATACACTAACAAAAAACAAATTATACACTGTTACCAGCGTTCAAAAATAGGAATGCGTACTTCATTAAATGATTCAGTCCACGTGCTTATAGGCCCTGACGTGTGATTTTTTTTCTAGACGCCTTATTGCTTATGTAACATTTCATTCAATCAACCCTGCAACTACCCCACTATCATTCGTCAAACAGAAATTTTTGTGAACCATTAAAGTTAACCTGAATTTTCAGTGTTTGTTTTTTATGAAATCATTAATCAGGATCTAGCGGGTATTAGCTTAGCAAAATTTTGCCTGGATCTTTTGTCCAAAAGGTTGTTTGGCCCTTTGGGGCCTCACAGAAAAATTATCAAGTCCTGCAACTGGTAATTTATTTAACTGAACTTTTCAAACATTTTGCACCTCGGCTTTTTTCCTTAGATCGATCACTGGAAATTATCGAGTAAAACTTTCAAAGCTAGGTAACAATGAAGATTATAATATTGTAACTTAATTCGACTAGTCGTCAGTGAACAGAAATAGAGGTGAAATTCTAAGCAGGTTAAATCGCAAAATCTCTCCCTCCCTCACCTACCTCTCTGAATGTACTCAAATTTAATGTCATTGACCTAAGTGGTGATAATCTTAGAGTTAATTTATTTTCAAGATAGTAAGATTAAAGCAAATATCTAAAAGATGAAGGACCTCACTTTGATAAACGTTGATTACGAAAATCGCTTATAATCCTTTTATTGGCTTTATTGTTTGATTTTTATCCAGTTTGCTTGCAAATGAGGTATTAAAATTGACCAGACAAAGGGTCAGGGTTGGGGATGATGAAAATTATCAGTTTAATGAGAAAAGAAAACGACTGGTACCATTTTCACATTTTAACCTAACTTTTTTTCTATGCAGCAATACAATTATACATGTATAGGTATGTAAAAATTTCCCTAATTTGTGTTCCTGGTTTTGAGAAAATTACAAAATAGAGCTGAAACTTTTGTGAAAGATAATTTTTAAGAAAGAAGAAAGGTGCCTGTGGGGACAATACTCGTATGAGGTAACAGGGGCACGTACCCCTTGACAACAGTTGCCACCCAAAGGCTGGCAATAATCGTCTTTATGACGTTAAACGAATTTACACTAGTGCGTTTGTATGTTCATACCTGTACGTACATACAGGTAAGATACATTGCACGGGCCGAGATCAATTACCTGATAACGATCTCGGTGATGTCACGGCCCAGTACCAAATGCACTGCGTTGTTTCTTATCACCTCAACAGAGACAAGAAACGACGTAATGCATGACATAATTACGTACATGTACGTATGCATGTGTGTCTGTGTGCGTGTGCCAAATTCTGTATATAAACTCTCAGAACCGGCTCAAAAATCGCCAGTGGTCGCCGAGGATTTGGCTCTCCCATACTTAATTGTATGAAGTGGCAGAACACGCAAAATACTGTTGAAAACCTTCTAGTGTGAATATCTCTCACAACAAGGTATTCCACAGTGGTGACCCCGACGTGATTTTTTGGCTACATTGTGGGTGTCTAGGCACGTTGTGCTAATTCTAAAACTAGGCGTGGTGCGCTGGCGAGTTACTTGCTTGTGATACAAATTTTTTCACAGACCTAGACACCTTTGGCTGTCGAAGCAGAGGTCTGACTTTAAAAATGGGAAATTAAACCCCCCTTCCAAATACATTTGCCGGAAGGGAACCAAGAGAAGTAGACCTGGAGGAACAAAGTTGTCCTCATCCGCCAACTCCTCTAGCTTTGACCAGAGACTTAGAAGTCTTTGAGACTCCGGAAAAACAAAAACAAATCCGAAGGCCAGAAGCCTTGTGTTTGGGAGCTGTCGTCAACCCGAACGAGACAATAGCTCGCACCCTCAGAAGTGGTCGTCTTTTGAGCCAAGACTCCGACCCTTTGACCCTAGACCAACAACCGATGGAGTCTGGTGGTACCTTTGCCAGAAGTAACTCAAAAGAGACACAGCAAATTACAATGTCCAACACAAATGGAAACGGAAATACGATGAACCCGACATCAAATCAGCCTGGGACAGGTGGAAGTGGTCAGCCACAGCTGACTCCCAAAGTGCTTGCACAGCTACTACAGCTGTTGCAGATGCAGACTCTGCAGAACCCTGCAATCCAAAGGCGGAGGATTGAGATTCTGGAATTTTTGCCAAATGAGGTAGAACTCTGGTTGACTCTCCTCGAAGGTTGTTTCAAGACAGAGAACCTACAGAATGACCAGAAGTACATACACATTTGCAGCGGCATGACCGCAGAAATGATATGCCGCATTCCGGATATCATAGAATACCCTCTGGCGGAAGCAGACAAGTACAGTTGGTTCTGCAAGAAAATTCGCAATGTGTTTGGTAAGACCCAAAACAAGATAATCGATGATGTCATGGGTGGAATGAAGATGGGAGACGATAAACCCTCCATCTTCATGGCCAAATTAAGACAAAAGGCCGATAATATCGTATCGCCATCGGTCATTGGGAACCAGTTCTGCAAACAACTGCCCCAAAATGTTGTGCAGTGCCAGGCAGCTGTGGGTACCACGGTAATCAACAATTCCGAAGACCTAGACTTTTTGGCAAAGAGTGCTGATAGTGCACTGGAACATTCAAGATGAACATCCTTGATTTGTGCAGTATCGGCAGAGACAGGAGAACAAGCTCAGCTTAGAGCCCAAATAGCCCAGCTGACTAGCGAAATAAAGAAGAAGAGTAACAATAATAACTCAAGAAATGGTAGAAGTAACAACCACTTGAAAAGCAGGAGCAACAACAACAGAAATAATGACAGAAAATCCAGGTCCAGAGACCAAAAGAGCAATTCTACCAGGGGTTAGAGTCCAACTCCCCTTAGAAGAACATCATCCCCCAAACCCCGGTCTCAGAATTGGGATGATAAATCCTGCTTTTTCCACAATAGATTTGGCACGGAGGCCACCAAGTGCAATAACAGATGCCAAAGGTTGGGAAAAACGTACAATAAGCCATCAAACTAGAAAGAGGGGTTGTCTATGCGGCTGAAGATCCCTCAAAAATGTATTCACACCGCCTGTTCATCAAGGACAGGACTAACAGGAGATGTTACCTTATAGACTCAGGTGCTGACTTGAGCATTTTGCCAGTAAGTAAAAACCAAAAGGCATTTCCTCCAAAATACTACCTCTGAACTGTGAATGGTCAAAACCTTCCAGCTTATGGAATAGAAACTAGCAAAGTAAGCATCGGTTTGCAAAGAGACATGATGTGGTCCTTCACAATTGCGGATGTTCCAACTCCGATCATGGGCGCAGATTTTCTCGCGCACTATAGCCTGGTCATTGACCTCAAAAATGGAAAGATCATAGACAATAATACTGGTCTATGGGTGGCAGGCAAAACGCATGCTTACAGACTGGACACAAATATATCCAGCTGTACAAAAGTCGACGGACAACTCTTACGGATCCTGTCTGACTATCCTGGAGTCACTCAACCATCAATTTGCAGGCATCCTACATACAAACACGATACGGTTCATTACATAGAAACCAAAGGACAGCCTTGTCATGCTAGAGCACGAAGGTTACTGCCTGACAAACTCAAAGCGGCATGGGAGTACTTTCATCTCATCATTGAGGAGGGCGTATGTCGCCCCTCAAAAAGCTCATGGAGCTCCCCTATCCACATGACCAAAAAAGCAAGTGGAAAGTGGCAAATTGTTGGAGACTACAGGGCCTTAAATGCCAAAACAGTTCCTGATTGCTATCCAGTCCCAAACATAATGGACTTCAACGCAAATATGATGGGTAAAACGATGTTCACAAAAATCGACATCAACTGGGCATTCCACCAAATTCCAATGGCTGAACAGGACATTCCAAAGACAGCTGTCATCTATTCAAATACCTTCGAATGCCGTTTGGACTCCGTAATTCTGCACAAATTTTCCAGAGATTCATCAATGGACTGTTTATGGATTTGCCATTTGCTTATGCATATTTGGATGACATATGCATTTGCTCAGAAGGCGGTGAGCAACAGCACGAGAAGAATGTAAGAACCATCGTACAGCATATACACGCTGCTGGACTTACCATCAATGTTGGAAAAAGTTTATACAAACAAACCAAAATTGACTTTCTCGGCTACCAAGTCTCGACCGAAGGCATTTCCCCCCTGAATACCAAGGTAGAGCCCATATTGAAATTCCCAAAACCCTCAAACGTTGCAGAACTCAGAAGCTTCTTGGGGATGGTGAATTTCTACAGACGTTGCATTAAAAATGCTGCAGCCGAACAAAGTAAGCTGTTTGCATTAATCAAAACAAATAAAAAGAAAGATAAGACTCCACTCGATTGGACAGAAGAAGCTGAAAAAGCCTTTGAAAATATTAAAGAAACACTGAAAATGTAACTCTGCTACCTCACCCAGACAAAAGTCTGCCATTATGTGTCGCAACTGATGCATCCGACTTTGCTATTGATGCATTACACTGGTGCGTTTGTATGTTTGTACCTGTACGTACGTACAGGTAAGATACATTGCACGGGCCAAGATCAATTACCTGATAATGATCTCGGTGATGTCACGGCCCTGGTACCAAACGCGCTGCGTCATTTCTTATCACCTCAACAGAGGCAAGAAACGACGTAATGCATGACATAATTACGTACATGTACGTATGCATATGTGTCTGTGTGCATGTGCCAAATTCTGCATATAAACTCTCAGAACTGGCTCAAAAATTGCCAGTGTTCGCCGAGTATTTGGCTCTCCCATACTTAATTGTATGAAGTGGCAGAACATGCAAAATACTGTTGAAAACCTTCTAGTGTGAATATCTCTCACGACAAGGTATTCTACAGTGCCTATTGTTTCAGAAATTTCCGAGAATAAAATTACTGAAAAATTTTGAGTGAAAGTTGTTAAGAAAACTACAACAGGGATAAAGTTGAAATTTTCATGAAAGGAATTTCTCGTATGATGATACTTGATCCAATAGAAGTTTGGTACCTATATTGGTTCAGTAGTTTCTGAGAAATTTGTTTAAAAAAAACTTGGAAATCAGTTTTTAATAATAAAACATTAATAAATCAGTATTTTTGTTAAAGATATTGATAGTTGTTCGCAAACTTTTTACCTGAAACTTTAACAAAGAAATGTCAATAGATGAATACGTTTAGCCGATATCAAAACGATCATTTTTTTCAAGTATTTGTAATTCAGGTTTGTTTTTTGAATTATTATACTTAGATGAAAATTGGCAACTTGGTTTTCTATCGAAGTATTGCTGTGCTAGGGTTATTTCGCAATTTTTGTTTTTAAAAGTTCAGTAGTATGTAGCATTATTTCACAAGGCCGAGTCCTCTGCTCTTTCCAACTCTTCATTTCCCCTTTTTGTACAAAATTTGAGCTCCAATCTACTAATTTTCAATTTTTAAATTTTGTTTTTTCTTCTGTTCTTTGAATTTTTAAATTTAAATAACCTTGAGGAACTTAATCTTGGCTGTAGTACAGTTCCAGTTATCAAAATTACTCCTTTTTGTAAAATACTTCAACAGGAATATTACATATACCTACAGACTCTGACCAACGCAGAGACAAATTAATTTTTTGCAATACCTGCATATAAACTTCATTTTTATACGCACCTTGCCAACGTATAAAGCAGGCAATTTTAGAACCATTTAGAACTGTTGTATAAAGTCCTTACTTTACACACTAGTCTTTAACTTATGCATTGTATTAGGCGTATGCGTCACTTTATTGATTGGTTCCTTAGAAGAATACCTGGCTCATCATTTTCTTCAATTAGATATTAATTTTTTTTTTTTTTTTTTTTCATAACAATTTTTTTGTCATGAGGATTTGAACATTCGACATATGAGCCAAGAGGCTAACATGGCAAACAGTATGCCACAGGTCTGATTAAAAAGATGATAATTTGCATTCATATGTTTGCCAATTGCCAAAATATTTATTTATATTTCAATTTGTTTTGTTTTTTTCTCATTTTTTAAGGAGGGGGTGATGTAAAAATTAGTGTGAGACTTGGGCTTGTAACCAAAACATTTTTGGAGTTATTGGTTACTCGAAACAAATAAAAATCCATATTTCTTACTGGTTATTGGTAAAAAATTTACTTATTTTGTTACTGGTTATTGTTATGGTTAAAAAAAATAACTTTCCTGGTTATTGGTTGAAACAAAATTTATGGTAAAATAAAAAAAAAATTTTATCTACGTCAAATTATCGATAATTCATAATTTTACAGAAAATAATTGGTAATTTCTGGAAAAAAAAAAATCAATTATATTAATATTTCAAAAAAACCAATAAAAACCTATTCTTTCTGGTTATTATTCTGGTTAATGGTTTCAGAATTTTGTGAGAATTGTTTATTGGTTATTGGTTAGGTGAAATTTTTTTGTTATGGTTATCAGTTCCGAAATCAAAATTGTTAATTAATTTAAGTTTTTAGTGGTTATTGTTCTGGTTATGGTCGTGGTTATAAGCCCTATGTGTGACACACGTGTGTATAGGGTTAGTCAGGTTTTGAGGTAGCATAGAAAAATTCCATTAGCTGGGAACAAATACGATTCAATGTGCATATTTCTATATTTAGTCAGATTTCAACACAGCATTACAAAGGAAAATGCCGATAGAGGTGGTATAATGAATTGTGTTGCAGCAAAGTGGAGCAACAGTAGAATGCATTTCATTCCTGGGAACAAGCAAGTAAAAAATTTATACCATGTTGCGTCGAAACCAGACAATGTATTGAGATAAGCCTCGTGCGTCATATTTGCATGCAGCTAATGGAATTTTTCTATGCTGCCCCAAAACCTGTCTAACCCTGTATAGTAGATGATTGATACTTCTGTCATTTGCATCACTCGTCTTAGGCTTGTGTTGCAACAATCACCCTTGGTTCAAAATCACTTACTTCATCCACTTGTATCACGAATAACTATTTTTGAAAGGGAGAGGGGAGAAATTCGAGACAGTGCTGACTGCCTTCAATATTATGTGCTTATTGTATTTTTAAAGAAATTTAACAAAAAATTTTTTTCCACATCTTCCCCAACAATGAAATTATGGTACATGCGAGCGTTCATTAAAACAACCTGAAGATTCCTTTATTATTTTCTGATACAAAATACTTTCTACATGAACATTTTTCGCCAATGAATCTATTCGCTACAGTCGAGTGTTACAGCGAATTTCATGTAAATTCTATAATGAATGATATTTTTGTTTATATATTTATTTATTTTTCTTCGTATTGCTGTTTTATTCTTTTTATTCACATTAAAACAAATCTCACCCATTCATATTTGCTAAGTATTCTATCATCGAGTAATGGTTACTCGCGTATTTAACGGCACCTAGCTATTTTTCTTTTCTACCCATTCATCCATAGAGAACAAAGTGAACAAAGAGTGAGAGAGTGAGAGAGAGAGAGAGAGAAAGAATGAAAGAAAAGAAATAGAAATGACTTTGACAAATAAGAGTAATCGATTTCCCATTTTTTTGTGGGTATTCATACGAAGAGTACACGCGCGCATTTGGCGACAAATCTTCGAATAGCTTTAGGTGAGCGAGAGTCAGTTTTTTCTGGCAGAATTTTCGATTTCGTGTTTTGAAATCGCAATGATGTCCCTTTCTGCTGGATAGCCTCAATTCTATAAATGGTAAATATTGATCGCGTGCAATACGTGTATAATGTGATCGGAAAAACCGAATCGCACATGGAATGGTTAAAGACTAGGTACGTAAGCGTTTGTAAATAGATCTGACATTTGTAAGTAATTTGCATTTTTCTGTTGAAACGACTACATGAGTAATACCAGCGGTGTATGCAAAAATCAAAAATGCATTGAAACGATCGAGTCGAAGAGAAGAATTAATTAGTCCTATACAGTGGAAAGAAGCTTTTTTTCATTAATAGCCGCAAAAAGTAAGTTTGGAAGGAACGTAGCTAGTCATCTTTCTATTACGTGGATACAGGTAACAGAATTATTGTCACATATAATGTAGGTATGTTAGATGTCGGACTGTGGTTGTAATGCAATCTGTATGCATCTTGTGGAATACCTTACTTTGTGGAAAGTATACCAACAACAAAAGGTGTTCAACAGAACAATTTGTGTGTTTTAAGCCAAAATACCTAGAAGGTGTGAGGGAGCCAAGACCTAGGCAAACACTGGTGATTTACCCTAAGATTTTTTGGTCTTATATACCCGGCTTCCTACACGCACACATACACACCTATGTACTAATTACATAGGCTAATGTGTAGATTTATTCATCTTACTTTACAGTTGCTATGGTAATGGTAAAGTACGGAGAATGCATCTCTGTATTGGTTCGTGACATAGTGGAAATTTCTATCTTTCGATTTGTCACAGACCGAGATTTGTAACTTGTCTATCCACACAAACAAACATATATTTTTGTTTAACGTGCAATATACAAATATTTGTCACCGAAGGTGACGACTGTTATCGATAGGCCGAGCCTACATCCTCATATGAGTGTTGTCTAATCACCACACATCTCTTCAAAGGAATATTTCAAGATACGAAAAATTGTATAATGGTACTTGAGATAACCATCAAATTGTCATTTATTTTTTTAGTAGTTTTCTCTTTAAAAAAAAAATGAAAAAACCTTGTCAGTGATTTTTCACTTCAAGTTTAATAAAACTCCAAAGAACACTCGTTTTTGTACAAAAATGTAATTCAGATACCTACTTTGGTCATGCAGTCTCGGAAATTTTGTCTTAAGCCCAGCTTTTTATGGAAAAAATAAAAAGTTTCCAAACTATTACTACTCTAAGATAATAGACAGTTTTATTTATAAAGATAAGGAACTTATAGATTTCTGAGGAGATTGTCCTAAAACCATAAGACTGAACAGATTTTTCACTCTTAACAGAAATTGTAAAGAACCTAAAACTTGGTTAGGCACTTTTAACCATAAAGAACAAAGCAATGGGAGTACAGGAGAGTTGTATTTCTGGCTTTACTATTAAGAGGAAAAAACATTTTTAAACGAATATTTTCAAAATGAAAATGAAGTAAAATTGAATTTTTTAAAGTAGGCTTTTTTTTTTTTGAATCAATAAACCGTAATGATATACAGCATCAGTGTTGGGCAATTCCTGGAAATAATATTTTTGGCAGGGAATTCCTACTTATTTTTGGGGAATGGTAATCCCATTGGGAATTCTTGGTAAAAATGTATACAACATCCTCATACTTCATATTTTGACTATGCTGGTAGATTTCCTTCAAGTGGAATTTGGATAGATTAGAAAACAAAAAATCTGTCCACCTCTGCATTTCAGCAATGATTTAATAGTATTTTGGCAATGAAGCATTGCAAAAGAGAACATTTTGGCACCGATGCACTGCAAATGAGAACATTTGAGTACCAGTGCAATGTATTTTGTGTTTTGATACTTGTGCTAATCAGGCAATTTTTGTTAAATTTCAACCAGTCATCGAATATGCTGCATGTGCCAGTATAGTGCCTTCATTTATGCTCAAAAACTTCAAAAAACACAAAAACGATAATTCCCGAGAAGTTTTGAGTCGGAAACAAAAATGCAATTCCCGGGAATTATTCCCAGGAACGGGCCCAACACTGTACCACATACAATGATACTAATCACCTGATTCTAGAATTTTGCAAGATGATGATGTGAGTATTTTGATGTTTTTCATTACCGCATTTGACCAAAACAGCGTCCACAGAATGGCGACTAAAAAACATGAATAATTTCTGAAACGATTAGGAAAATCGATGTTCTTAGACGAAAACAAGATGTTACTTAACATTACGAGTCAGTTGGGCTACTTACTGTTAGTTTACATTAATGAATGCATTTCACACGTTGTTATGCCACCTATAAAATACCCACGAATATCGATGACGAATAATATTCCATTCCCCTTTTTACGTGAAGATTAATTGCAGTTTATTCACTGAGACAAAAATACGCTATTCCTCACCTACCTATAGCCGAGCGATGAAAATAAAAAATAATTCCTCGAGCAAATTAATTTCCATAATCAAAAATTCGCAGAAATGTAGGAATGAATCAATCACGTGCAGCGAAACTTTGAATCACGATTTCGTAAAAGCACTGATAATCGTCTACCTCGCACGTATAAATAATCAAAAGTCTGATCATGATGGGTAATCGTACGAAACAATTAGCTTCAAAGCACTGTAGCGTCTTGCCAAGAATAATTTTTAAAGCTTTAAGTATACACATATAGTGTATACATAGGTATTCAACCCTGTAAATGATGTATACACCCACGATAAAATTATGACTATAGCTTATTAAAAATATAAAATGAACCTTGGAATGTAAATTAATTTACGCTTTTCGATGAAAAAGAAAACCAGTTTCGTGTAAAATGTGTGTGTGTGCGGGTGCCTTTGGTTACTGAACCTGCAATAAACATGTAAGTTGGTTAAAAAATAAAATATAAAAATGAGAAAATTAATTGCCTCTTCGTTATGCGTTAGTAGAAGGGTGAGAGTATTCATCAATATAGCCTTCGGCGACGTTTGTAAATGCATTATTACCTTCTTCTACATATAAGATGTCCAACTGGGAATCGACTGCCAAACTCCAATTTAACAAAACATTAATTAGGTATCAAAAATACCTACGTGAAAGAGATTCTCTATATTTCGTGCACGCATGGACACAAAATTGCATAACATTCTTTGGTAGGAGTAAATTTAAAACGCTAGTCCGAATCAATTGTCGAACTTCGGTGGTGCGTAGTAGGGTTTGTAACCACAACCATAACGAGAAGAATAACCACTAAAAACCTTAAAAAAATGACAACATTGACTTGGGAACCGATAAGCAAAACAAAAAAATTTCACTAACCAATAATCAAATCCAATAAAGTGCTGAAACCATTACAGTTTTTTATAAGTTTTTCTGAAATATCAATATTATTGATTATTTTTTTCAAAAATTACCAATTATTTACTGGAAAATTATTAATTATCGATAATTTGACAAGGAGAAAATTTTTTTTGTCTATTTTACAACGAATTTTGTTACAACCAATAACCAGAAAAGTTGTTTTGGTTAATCAGAACAATAACCTGTAACCAAATAAACACATTTTTAACCAATAACCAGTAACCAATATTGATTTTAATTGATTCCCAGTAACCAATAACCCTAAAAATGTTTTGGTTACAAGGCCTAATGGGTAACACTTAGTGATGGCTATAGTTGAAAATTTCTTATTATCAATTAATTAATGGTAAAAAATAATATATTCATGTTCTACACATTAAACGCGTCACTTGGAGAACAATAAATAGTTTAGCTGAGAATGGTGAGAAACTTAGCTTCCTTGAGATAAACTATAGCAAAGCTATGAAAAAAAATTAGTTTTTTTGAGAAATATAGCTGAGAAATGCCGGTTTTAAATAGACCTTTAGGTAAGTGAACCCTAAGTATCATCTATGAATACCAGCAAGTCTCGCGGAGCTCTTACCAAGAGATAAGATGTTTACACATCTAGAACGCGACATGAAGCATGAGAAAGAGTTTGAAAGCCAAAAATTACACTCTTTCAACAGCATAAAAAAAGTTGTACTTATTTATGAATAGATGAATTTTAGAAAAGAAAAGAAGAAAAAAGATGCATATATATATTGCAAATTCTTTCTAATGATTTGTTTCCTACGTGAGCGATAAATTTCAATGAATGTGCATTTTTCTTTATTTGTCTCAAATAAATTTTTTATTAATAATTTGGCTGTTGATGTTTCACCATTTAGTTGCTATGAATGAACAAAAATCTTATTGACTTAGGTAGAATAATTCCTGCCACCCTAAAAAATTAAAAATTAAATAATGGAATTTTTTTTTTTTTAAACTGAAATTGTAGGAAAACCAAAGGAGACAGAAAAATGAAGAATGAAAACTTTTTGAAAGGCATATCTTACTTTACATTTTTCATATACAATGGAAAAATTTCTATATTCTTGTTTGTGACGGGAAAATCGGAAAAACTGAAAACTGTAAATTTTACAGTATTTTTTGGAACAAATGTTGACATAGACTGCCGTGAAATATTCTTATGACAGAGTCTTCATAAATATGTATAGGTAGATTCATGAACAATGTAACTGAAAGCTGTACATTCATGAGAAAGGGCTATAATTTATAGAAAATGGTAAAATTAATACAAATTAATATGCTTTTTGCAAAGCAGAGGTCTCCGATTTCAATCTCCAAGTCTGTAGTAGATTTTATTTTTAAAAACAATGTTTGTACATGCATACAAGTAGGCGCAATATGCTTTTACACTCCATGTTAACATGATGTTTTCGTATCAAAAGATTATCAAAATTCATTTCTTCTGCTAACACAAGACTTTCGAAATTTACCAGAATGTTCTCAGATCAAATTCATTAGGTGCCTGCTTATCAAACAATTGAGATTTGAAATCGATAACATTTTTTAGCACGAATTCGAGTGGTCAGGTGCTCGGCTTGGTGATAGATAGGTTTCTTATTCAAGAAAGCGGCCCCAGGGGTCAAAATAATTATTTTAGCAAATGATCGATTTTCCTTTTTTTATCGTTTAAGCATTCGGAGAGGGCCTTTTTAGAAAGTTCAGGCATGAGAAGAATCTTCCATCTTCTTCCCCCTCTCTACAGCCCTCAGGGCTGTCGTCATATTCCCAAGCCGAAATGACGGTACGAATACCATCTTTTCAAGTGAAAACGTGGTTTACTCATTTTACGTTGTTCCAATTAGTGGTTGATGGAACATGTCATTACCATGATGCCGTTGTGTGGTTTACGAAATTGAACAAAACTTGTTTTGAAAAAGCAAGTTGAAAAATGATTACTGATAAAAACCAAACCCGATTTTAGCGCCCCCACATGTTAGTACAAAAATTACGACACATTCCATTGCATGAAGAACGATTTATATTCACTGATGTATTCTCTCTGATCAAGTAAGTAAAAGTTTACTAAAGGGAACCACTGTGTTATGATTTACACCGTTTATCTTGATTCATTCTCTGAAAGTAGAAATTTCTCAACATTATAGAATACAGATTAGGGATTAGAGAATAAAGAAGTGAGTTTAAATCCTGCTTTAGTAACTGCAATAAAATCTTATAAAAAAGAAGAAAGCAGTTCCAAGCTCCAGCATTGTAATTCAGTAAATGAGCAAGGGCAAGAGTCAGCTTTCAATGTTTGCTTTCATATTATACAATCTAATAACACAACAGAAAAAAAAATTATTTTAGCAAAAACACACATTATTTTATTTTTCAATATGAACAATAAATAAAAAAATTATAGCACAAATTAATCAACATTTTCTTCGACATCAATCAGTTACTGGGAACTTCTTCTAATCTTTCCACATGCCTACAATATTAGAAACACCAATTAAATTATTCACTTGAAACAATTTTGATAGAAAAGTACTTTATACACTTACTTGCTTAAAACTAAGGATTGTAAGAACGGTTCGCACAGAAGGTGTACAGGAGGCATCGCGTGTGCCGGAGAATTGACAAACTGGAATACGAATTGATTTTGTTGAGTTTTAAAAACAGATAATTGCGGCATATTCTGGAAAACAATTGTATTACCTGGGATACTGTCTGCGTCCAAGGTACGCCGAGTTGTAAATATGTTTTTATTTCTTTTTTCTCGACAGCAGATGATGTTTGACGAGCCATTAGTGCTTTGAAAGGAGTAGGAGTAGTTTTATCCGAAACGAATGCAAGTTCGTCACTTAGCCTCGCGTCTTTGCTTTGGAATTCAAATGCCATTAATTCCTGAAAAGCGTAAACGTTACATCATAAGCGTAGTTTGCAAAATAAAGCGAAAATTATATGATTGGAATAATACTTGTGCAGAAGTGAAGAAGTACAATGATGAGGAAAGCAACCACGATGCTACTGAACTGGTCGCTTGAATTCCCATACCGTTAGATAATGGGAAGAATATTGCACTCAATATGGTAACATCATTTTCACATAACTGTTTTCCGTTCATATATGGGGCTCGCTGAAGCTGCTTTGAAGATGAACACTGGAAATAAATAACATAATACTTAATTTTCAACAACCGTTGAGTTTTAAATATATCCATTAAGCAGCAATTGTTTCATTTCACAAGCTATATAAATCGACATAATTCAAAGTTAATAAGTAAATGGGAAAAAAAAAATTTCACTCGACATGGTTCAAAATATTTCGTCTATTCCTCGACAGTAATGAACACATTTTTGTAACATGAACAGGTTAAAAGTATAAAAGTATAAGTTGAAATCGTAACATCGATTCACTTTCACACACTTATTCAACATGATACCACGTCAGTGACTAGAAAAACGCTGAATGTAAAATTCCTTATTAGAGTAAGCGCTGGAGGATTTCAACTTTTATCCGTTTCTCTGCTAACAACAACCAAAAATCAGCTGAAACTTTGTAGATTATTATTCTTACTAATTGAAATAAGTAATCCGATAAAACATATTTATATTTTTGATTTCGACACATGGTAGGCGAAAGAAAAATTTTGTGAAATTTTAGTCATTAGTTTTCTTTAAAAAGTAAATTTTTACATAGAAATGAAAAATAAGTCAGTAACAATTGAGAAGTTTTTTGACTTTTATTCAATAACATTCATAGAAGCAGGTCTGATCATAATCATTACGTATAAGACATTCTACATATGATATATGAATAATTTTCAACAACCCAAGAAATAAGTCGAAATCAAATCAGGACAAACACACGAATAATAAATTCCATTCAGATTAGTCTTATTATACAGGGTAATTCATGAGTAGTTTCTAAAACGTGAAATATGGATACAACTGAGTACGACTAAGAAATAATCAACTCTCAACACATGGACTTTAATTAAAATTTTAGTAGGAAAAGTGGCTACAAAAAAAATAAATTTGAAATTACTGAATTGGAAAATTTGGGAAATACAGCAGAGGAATGAAGGAAATTATTGCACTCATTATGTATAATAAAAACGTTTACGTGAAACAATTTCAAAACACTGAAGTACGAAAAGTTGCATATGCATGAAATAAAAGGATTACCAAGAAATCTACCTTACCGGCTACTTCAATTTTGAAGATGGGTTATACGTGAAGAGGAAGTTTTTTGTTAGTCATTCTCGGTTGTACCCATATTTCGGGTTTTAGAAATTACTCATGAATCACTCTGCATACCAAATTTACGGGCGAATCAAGCTAATAGTAAATCTGCCTTGGGAAAATATTAACATTTCAACTTACACGAATTATCGGACGTAAAAGCAGCTATATGTTCCGATTTAGGATCTGCAACGATAAACGATGTCGTCAATTCTACTGACCATAGTAAAGTGAGAGATAACAAATTCCACGCGCACAAAGTTGAGCCGGTGGACACGATAGCGATAAAGGAACTGTCTTCGTTAGCGAATACACTTGACTGAGAGAAAAATAGAAAGCACAAATAATAACGCTGAATATGTACACGAAATGGGAAATTGTCAGCGTTCACTTACAGTAAAGGTTTGGACCTTTCGATAGACTACATTTCATTGAATTGGTGTCCGTGTCCCACAGAGTTAGACAAGGCCCGAACGCAGCACCAAGTAAGGACCCGTCACCACTAAAACACAGATCTCTTGCTGGATGATCCGATAAAATCCAATACTAAAACAATCCAGTTAGCTGAGGGGTCTACGTCGAAAAAAAAACAACAAAATATGAAAACTGATCGATGAATAAAACGAATCGATGGAACTCGCTATTGAATAAATAAGACATTTGTTAAAAATGTAAGCATTACTTTTAAAAGAGTACTCGCAAGCCCATAGTCTGAATTTTTTATCCGAACACAAAGCTGCTACAACATATTCCGTTTTATCTCCTTTGACAGAATCTTCATTAAGAGGTTGGAAACGTAATTTCGAAACAGAATGTTGTAAAGTTATGCACGACGTAAACTTATATCTGAAAAGTGAGAAACAATTTCATCGACTCTGATCTTTTGAATTACCCTACACAGAAACCAGTAACGCACGTTTGCGATTTGCGATCAAACAACCAGAATTTAAGTTGTGTGTCCGTATAAAAATCGGGGTCATCGCGCAACTGGGCTGTTGCAAGCCAAATACCATCTGAGCTAAACTCAACGGCGACGACTTCAGCATTGCTTATACGTTTTGAGCGTTCTTGAGACACGTAATTTTGACCAACAATATCCATCTAGAGACAAAAAAAATACGTAATTTAGTGATAAAAAATGCACGAAAAAATTACACGAATCATAGAAGGTAAACGGTTTTATTCAAGACTCGAAAAAAATTTGGCCGGTTGAAAAAAAATGAATTAATCGAACATTTTTGATGGGGGACATACATCTTTCCAGATTGTACGATGCAATACTCGATAAACTTTTTTGAAAATTTATTTTCTCTAAACGAAAGGACTTATAAATAAGCTAAGTATTAAAAAATTACTTTTTCTTTTTCTTTGTTTAAATCATTTGTTTTTCTTCAGCATACATAAATTTCTGTCTCATTACTGACTTCGAATTTTTAATCATTTTTTGAGTGAATTCTTTCTCAGCTACAGCGGTGTTCCTGTGATATATTTCAAGTCGATGAGCATTACTTGGTGGGAGTCGAGTTTGAATTAACTTTTTTATTGAATTACTATTTGAATACGATGATTTCAAATCAAAGATATTCAGTGGTTTTCATCGTATTTTTTCTGCTGCACGTTGTGTGTATTTTTTAGGTTTGATTATTCTGATTTGGTATCGTTGATCTTCAAGACTACAACAGATTCTTTTGTGACTTCTATGGAATTTCAAATACCATCATTTATCAAGTTCAACTAACTTTTGAATTTAACAGACATAGTTTCATTTTGAGAAATAATATGGCATAACTTTCAAAGAAAAATAATGAAAAAAACTCAGTTTCAGAGAAAAGAAATAAACAAATTTCTCCTTCCAATCCTCTAATCAATTAATGTTCATTTGTTAAATATACTCAACAAATCTGAACTCCTTATTAAATTTTTTTTTCTCCATTAAGAATAAATATTCTACTTACGTTGTAAATTAACGTTGAATACTGAGGTGAATAAAACTGGATATGGCCCGGTTTTCCATTCATAACGATGCAATTCGAACGAGTGTCAATGACCAAGCCCGAAGGAAACAATTTTTGGCCAGGAACACTGACAAAATCCCAGGTAAACTGTTGCAGCGTACACTGAATATCGTTTCGCGAGTTTACAATTAAAATTCCTAGAAACAGGTCACACCATTACAAGAATTATACTTCTAATAATGAGGTATTACAATTTTCCATCGACGAACCATTGTCTAGGGTGGATACAGCAATTAACTGACTATCAGGCGAAGGCGTTAAATGCACAATAGGAGCAGGCAACCGAGGTAGAAAATAACGAACATCAGGAGCATCGACTGTCCACTTGACGAGTACATGTTCGTTGCCTCCCGAGTAAAATATGTTTCCTATAAAGCCGTAAAAACTTAATACAAAATTTTTCGACCTAGAACACGACCAACGGACAAACAGAAACATCGATATAACGTACCGGTAGCAGTAAAACCACATCATTGATCGGTAACGTATGCCAATGGTAGATAGCATAAGGAGAATCCATCCTTCCTTCAAGAAAATCGCAATATAAAATTATTCGGCCTCTATTGTCGCCCGCAGCAACGTATTCCTTCTCCGGATGGCAAATCACACTCAAAAAGAATCCATTGCTACCAATAATGCTGAAAACACAAATAGTAGAATAAAATGGACTAGTCCTTTACACATTACGTTTCTAAAAGAGTTATCAGACACGCACTCTTTGTTCAGTCGTTTAGTTTTCATATTAAGTACAGTCAAACGATTGTGACTAATTCCAGCTAAAAAATCTTTACCATGTGGTTCTGTAACTGACCAACTATGCATAAGGAAATCAAATCTGAAATTTTAAGAATACATAATATTATTTCAACATTTGCGAATGTAACAGCCATCCACAACGCTGTCTAATCTTACCTCTTAGGAACATTAAATTTTAAAATACCGGTAGCGTATGCAAAAATAGATAAACGTATATTAGTCTCTTCAGCTTTCTTAATTCCTACAATAATATCGAATGTTTCCAATTCTTCATTGACAACATACAGTTTCATCCCGAACGACTCTACTATCACTGATATTCAATACCTTTATATAACATTATAATCTGATTATCTCTGGAGAAAAAGAGGCAAACAAATTTAGAAACAACACCCAGAACTTACGATATTGTAGACCACTGTGTTCGTTTCAAAAGACCACGTAATAACTCGTCCTTCTTCAAAACAGACAACACACACTTTT
>WOFM01000328.1:1430569-1555720 GCA_011428145.1 Ericerus pela
TTTTTGAATTAATAAACCGTAATGATATACAGCATCAGTGTTGGGCGATTCCTGGAAATAATATTTTTGGCAGGGAATTCCTACTTATTTTTGGGGAATGGTAATCCCATTGGGAATTCTTGGTAAAAATGTATACAACATCCTCATACTTCATATTTTGACTATGCTGGTAGATTTCCTTCAAGTGGAATTTGGATAGATTAGAAAACAAAAAATCTGTCCACCTCTGCATTTCAGCAATGATTTAATAGTATTTTGGCAATGAAGCATTGCAAAAGAGAACATTGTGGCAACCGATGCACTGCAAATGAGAACATTTGAGTACCAGTGCAATGTATTTTGTGTTTTGATACTTGTGCTAATCAGGCAATTTTTGTTAATTTCAACCAGTCATCGAATATGCTGCATGTGCCAGTATAGTGCCTTCATTTATGCTCAAAAACTTCAAAAAACACAAAAACGATAATTCCCGAGAAGTTTTGAGTCGGAAACAAAAATGCAATTCCCGGGAATTATTCCCAGGAACGGGCCCAACACTGTACCACATACAATGATACTAATCACCTGATTCTAGAATTTTGCAAGATGATGATGTGAGTATTTTGATGTTTTTCATTACCCGCATTTGACCAAAACAGCGTCCACAGAATGGCGACTAAAAAACATGAATAATTTCTGAAACGATTAGGAAAATCGATGTTCTTAGACGAAAACAAGATGTTACTTAACATTACGAGTCAGTTGGGCTACTTACTGTTAGTTTACATTAATGAATGCATTTCACACGTTGTTATGCCACCTATAAAATACCCACGAATATCGATGACGAATAATATTCCATTCCCCTTTTTACGTGAAGATTAATTGCAGTTTATTCACTGAGACAAAAATACGTTATTCCTCACCTACCTATAGCCGAGCGATGAAAATAAAAAATAATTCCTCGAGCAAATTAATTTCCATAATCAAAAATTCGCAGAAATGTAGGAATGAATCAATCACGTGCAGCGAAACTTTGAATCACGATTTCGTAAAAGCACTGATAATCGTCTACCTCGCACGTATAAATAATCAAAAGTCTGATCATGATGGGTAATCGTACGAAACAATTAGCTTCAAAGCACTGTAGCGTCTTGCCAAGAATAATTTTTAAAGCTTTAAGTATACACATATAGTGTATACATAGGTATTCAACCCTGTAAATGATGTATACACCCACGATAAAATTATGACTATAGCTTATTAAAAATATAAAATGAACCTTGGAATGTAAATTAATTTACGCTTTTCGATGAAAAAGAAAACCAGTTTCGTGTAAAATGTGTGTGTGTGCGGGTGCCTTTGGTTACTGAACCTGCAATAAACATGTAAGTTGGTTAAAAAATAAAATATAAAAATGAGAAAATTAATTGCCTCTTCGTTATGCGTTAGTAGAAGGGTGAGAGTATTCATCAATATAGCCTTCGGCGACGTTTGTAAATGCATTATTACCTTCTTCTACATATAAGATGTCCAACTGGGAATCGACTGCCAAACTCCAATTTAACAAAACATTAATTAGGTATCAAAAATACCTACGTGAAAGAGATTCTCTATATTTCGTATACGCATGGACACAAAATTGCATAACATTCTTTGGTAGGAGTAAATTTAAAACGCTAGTCCGAATCAATTGTCGAACTTCGGTGGTGCGTAGTAGGGTTTGTAACCACAACCATAACGAGAAGAATAACCACTAAAAACCTTAAAAAAATGACAACATTGACTTGGGAACCGATAAGCAAAACAAAAAAATTTCACTAACCAATAATCAAATCCAATAAAGTGCTGAAACCATTACAGTTTTTATAAGTTTTTCTGAAATATCAATATTATTGATTATTTTTTTCAAAAATTACCAATTATTTACTGGAAAATTATTAATTATCGATAATTTGACAAGGAGAAAATTTTTTTTGTCTATTTTACAACGAATTTTGTTACAACCAATAACCAGAAAAGTTGTTTTGGTTAATCAGAACAATAACCTGTAACCAAATAAACACATTTTTAACCAATAACCAGTAACCAATATTGATTTTAATTGATTCCCAGTAACCAATAACCCTAAAAATGTTTTGGTTACAAGGCCTAATGGGTAACACTTAGTGATGGCTATAGTTGAAAATTTCTTATTATCAATTAATTAATGGTAAAAAAATAATATATTCATGTTCTACACATTAAACGCGTTACTTGGAGAACAGTAAATAGTTTAGCTGAGAATGGTGAGAAACTTAGCTTCCTTGAGATAAACTATAGCAAAGCTATGAAAAAAAATTAGTTTTTTTGAGAAATATAGCTGAGAAATGTCGGTTTTAAATGGACCTTTAGGTAAGTGAACCCTAAGTATCATCTATGAATACCAGCAAGTCTCGCGGAGCTCTTACCAAGAGATAAGATGTTTACACATCTAGAACGCGACATGAAGCATGAGAAAGAGTTTGAAAGCCAAAAATTACACTCTTTCAACAGCATAAAAAAAGTTGTACTTATTTATGAATAGATGAATTTTAGAAAAGAAAAGAAGAAAAAAGATGCATATATATATTCCATGTTAACATGATGTTTTCGTATCAAAAGATTATCAAAAATTCATTTCTTCTGCTAACACAAGACTTTCGAAATTTACCAGAATGTTCTCAGATCAAATTCATAAATTTCAATGAATGTGCATTTTTCTTTATTTGTCTCAAATAAATTTTTTATTAATAATTTGGCTGTTGATGTTTCACCATTTAGTTGCTATGAATGAACAAAAATCTTATTGACTTAGGTAGAATAATTCCTGCCACCCTAAAAAATCAAAAATTAAATAATTGAATTTTTTTTTTTTTTAAACTGAAATTGTAGGAAAACCAAAGGAGACAGAAAAATGAAGAATGAAAACTTTTTGAAAGGCATATCTTACTTTACATTTTTCATATACAATGGAAAAATTTCTATATTCTTGTTTGTGACGGGAAAATCGGAAAAACTGAAAACTGTAAATTTTACAGTATTTTTTGGAACAAATGTTGACATAGACTGCCGTGAAATATTCTTATGACAGAGTCTTCATAAATATGTATAGGTAGATTCATGAACAATGTAACTGAAAGCTGTACATTCATGAGAAAGGGCTATAATTTATAGAAAATGGTAAAATTAATACAAATTAATATGCTTTTTGCAAAGCAGAGGTCTCCGATTTCAATCTCCAAGTCTGTAGTAGATTTTATTTTTTAAAACAATGTTTGTACATGCATACAAGTAGGCGCAATATGCTTTTACACTCCATGTTAACATGATGTTTTCGTATCAAAAGATTATCAAAAATTCATTTCTTCTGCTAACACAAGACTTTCGAAATTTACCAGAATGTTCTCAGATCAAATTCATTAGGTGCCTGCTTATCAAACAATTGAGATTTGAAATCGATAACATTTTTTAGCACGAATTCGAGTGGTCAGGTGCTCGGCTTGGTGATAGATAGGTTTCTTATTCAAGAAAGCGGCCCCAGGGGTCAAAATAATTATTTTAGCAAATGATCGATTTTCCTTTTTTTATCGTTTAAGCATTCGGAGAGGGCCTTTTTAGAAAGTTCAGGCATGAGAAGAATCTTCCATCTTCTTCCCCCTCTCTACAGCCCTCAGGGCTGTCGTCATATTCCCAAGCCGAAATGACGGTACGAATACCATCTTTTCAAGTGAAAACGTGGTTTACTCATTTTACGTTGTTCCAATTAGTGGTTGATGGAACATGTCATTACCATGATGCCGTTGTGTGGTTTACGAAATTGAACAAAACTTGTTTTGAAAAAGCAAGTTGAAAAATGATTACTGATAAAAACCAAACCCGATTTTAGTGCCCCCACATGTTAGTACAAAAATTACGACACATTCCATTGCATGAAGAACGATTTATATTCACTGATGTATTCTCTCTGATCAAGTAAGTAAAAGTTTACTAAAGGGAACCACTGTGTTATGATTTACACCGTTTATCTTGATTCATTCTCTGAAAGTAGAAATTTCTCAACATTATAGAATACAGATTAGGGATTAGAGAATAAAGAAGTGAGTTTAAATCCTGCTTTAGTAACTGCAATAAAATCTTATAAAAAAGAAGAAAGCAGTTCCAAGTTCCAGCATTGTAATTCAGTAAATGAGCAAGGGCAAAAGTCAGCTTTCAATGTTTGCTTTCATATTATACAATCTAATAACACAACAGAAAAAAAAATTATTTTAGCAAAAACACACATTATTTTATTTTTCAATATGAACAATAAATAAAAAAATTATAGCACAAATTAATCAACATTTTCTTCGACATCAATCAGTTACTGGGAACTTCTTCTAATCTTTCCACATGCCTACAATATTAGAAACACCAATTAAATTATTCACTTGAAACAATTTTGATAGAAAAGTACTTTATACACTTACTTGCTTAAAACTAAGGATTGTAAGAACGGTTCGCACAGAAGGTGTACAGGAGGCATCGCGTGTGCCGGAGAATTGACAAACTGGAATACGAATTGATTTTGTTGAGTTTTAAAAACAGATAATTGCGGCATATTCTGGAAAACAATTGTATTACCTGGGATACTGTCTGCGTCCAAGGTACGCCGAGTTGTAAATATGTTTTTATTTCTTTTTTCTCGACAGCAGATGATGTTTGACGAGCCATTAGTGCTTTGAAAGGAGTAGGAGTAGTTTTATCCGAAACGAATGCAAGTTCGTCACTTAGCCTCGCGTCTTTGCTTTGGAATTCAAATGCCATTAATTCCTGAAAAGCGTAAACGTTACATCATAAAGCGTAGTTTGCAAAATAAAGCGAAAATTATATGATTGGAATAATACTTGTGCAGAAGTGAAGAAGTACAATGATGAGGAAAGCAACCATGATGCTACTGAACTGGTCGCTTGAATTCCCATACCGTTAGATAATGGGAAGAATATTGCACTCAATATGGTAACATCATTTTCACATAACTGTTTCCGTTCATATATGGGGCTCGCTGAAGCTGCTTTGAAGATGAACACTGGAAATAAATAACATAATACTTAATTTTCAACAACCGTTGAGTTTTAAATATATCCATTAAGCAGCAATTGTTTCATTTCACAAGCTATATAAATCGACATAATTCAAAGTTAATAAGTAAATGGGAAAAAAAAAATTTCACTCGACATGGTTCAAAATATTTCGTCTATTCCTCGACAGTAATGAACACATTTTTGTAACATGAACAGGTTAAAAGTATAAAAGTATAAGTTGAAATCGTAACATCGATTCACTTTCACACACTTATTCAACATGATACCACGTCAGTGACTAGAAAAACGCTGAATGTAAAATTCCTTATTAGAGTAAGCGCTGGAGGATTTCAACTTTTATCCGTTTCTCTGCTAACAACAACCAAAAATCAGCTGAAACTTTGTAGATTATTATTCTTACTAATTGAAATAAGTAATCCGATAAAACATATTTATATTTTTGATTTCGACACATGGTAGGCGAAAGAAAAATTTTTGTGAAATTTTAGTCATTAGTTTTCTTTAAAAAGTAAATTTTTACATAGAAATGAAAAATAAGTCAGTAACAATTGAGAAGTTTTTTGACTTTTATTCAATAACATTCATAGAAGCAGGTCTTGATCATAATCATTACGTATAAGACATTCTACATATGATATATGAATAATTTTCAACAACCCAAGAAATAAGTCGAAATCAAATCAGGACAAACACACGAATAATAAATTCCATTCAGATTAGTCTTATTATACAGGGTGATTCATGAGTAGTTTCTAAAACGTGAAATATGGATACAACTGAGTACGACTAAGAAATAATCAACTCTCAACACATGGACTTTAATTAAAATTTTAGTAGGAAAAGTGGCTACAAAAAAAATAAATTTGAAATTACTGAATTGGAAAATTTGGGAAATACAGCAGAGGAATGAAGGAAATTATTGCACTCATTATGTATAATAAAAACGTTTACGTGAAACAATTTCAAAACACTGAAGTACGAAAAGTTGCATATGCATGAAATAAAAGGACTACCAAGAAATCTACCTTACCGGCTACTTCAATTTTGAAGATGGGTTATACGTGAAGAGGAAGTTTTTTGTTAGTCATTCTCGGTTGTACCCATATTTCGGGTTTTAGAAATTACTCATGAATCACTCTGCATACCAAATTTACGGGCGAATCAAGCTAATAGTAAATCTGCCTTGGGAAAATATTAACATTTCAACTTACACGAATTATCGGACGTAAAAGCAGCTATATGTTCCGATTTAGGATCTGCAACGATAAACGATGTCGTCAATTCTACTGACCATAGTAAAGTGAGAGATAACAAATTCCACGCGCACAAAGTTGAGCCGGTGGACACGATAGCGATAAAGGAACTGTCTTCGTTAGCGAATACAACTTGACTGAGAGAAAAATAGAAAGCACAAATAATAACGCTGAATATGTACACGAAATGGGAAATTGTCAGCGTTCACTTACAGTAAAGGTTTTGGACCTTTCGATAGACTACATTTCATTGAATTGGTGTCCGTGTCCCACAGAGTTAGACAAGGCCCGAACGCAGCACCAAGTAAGGACCCGTCACCACTAAAACACAGATCTCTTGCTGGATGATCCCGATAAAATCCAATACTAAAACAACTCCAGTTAGCTGAGGGGTCTACGTCGAAAAAAAAACAACAAAATATGAAAACTGATCGATGAATAAAAACGAATCGATGGAACTCGCTATTGAATAAATAAGACATTTGTTAAAAATGTAAGCATTACTTTTAAAAGAGTACTCGCAAGCCCATAGTCTGAATTTTTTATCCGAACACAAAGCTGCTACAACATATTCCGTTTTATCTCCTTTGACAGAATCTTCATTAAGAGGTTGGAAACGTAATTTCGAAACAGAATGTTGTAAAGTTATGCACGACGTAAACTTATATCTGAAAAGTGAGAAACAATTTCATCGACTCTGATCTTTTGAAGTACCCTACACAGAAACCAGTAACGCACGTTTGCGATTTGCGATCAAACAACCAGAATTTAAGTTGTGTGTCCGTATAAAAATCGGGGTCATCGCGCAACTGGGCTGTTGCAAGCCAAATACCATCTGAGCTAAACTCAACGGCGACGACTTCAGCATTGCTTATACGTTTTGAGCGTTCTTGAGACACGTAATTTTGACCAACAATATCCATCTAGAGACAAAAAAAATACGTAATTTAGTGATAAAAAATGCACGAAAAAATTACACGAATCATAGAAGGTAAACGGTTTTATTCAAGACTCGAAAAAAATTTGGCCGGTTGAAAAAAATGAATTAATCGAACATTTTTGATGGGTGGACATACATCTTTCCAGATTGTACGATGCAATACTCGATAAACTTTTTTGAAAATTTATTTTCTCTAAACGAAAGGACTTATAAATAAGCTAAGTATTAAAAAATTACTTTTTCTTTTTTTTAAATCATTTGTTTTTCTTCAGCATACATAAATTTCTGTCTCATTACTGACTTCGAATTTTTAATCATTTTTTGAGTGAATTCTTTCTCAGCTACAGCGGTGTTCCTGTGATATATTTCAAGTCGATGAGCATTACTTGGTGGGAGTCGAGTTTGAATTAACTTTTTTATTGAATTACTATTTGAATACGATGATTTCAAATCAAAGATATTCAGTGGTTTTCATCGTATTTTTTCTGCTGCACGTTGTGTGTATTTTTTAGGTTTGATTATTCTGATTTGGTATCGTTGATCTTCAAGACTACAACAGATTCTTTTGTGACTTCTATGGAATTTCAAATACCATCATTTATCAAGTTCAACTAACTTTTGAATTTAACAGACATAGTTTCATTTTGAGAAATAATATGGCATAACTTTCAAAGAAAAATAATGAAAAAAACTCAGTTTCAGAGAAAAGAAATAAACAAATTTCTCCTTCCAATCCTCTAATCAATTAATGTTCATTTGTTAAATATACTCAACAAATCTGAACTCCTTATTAAATTTTTTTTTTCTCCATTAAGAATAAATATTCTACTTACGTTGTAAATTAACGTTGAATACTGAGGTGAATAAAACTGGATATGGCCCGGTTTTCCATTCATAACGATGCAATTCGAACGAGTGTCAATGACCAAGCCCGAAGGAAACAATTTTTGGCCAGGAACACTGACAAAATCCCAGGTAAACTGTTGCAGCGTACACTGAATATCGTTTCGCGAGTTTACAATTAAAATTCCTAGAAACAGGTCACACCATTACAAGAATTATACTTCTAATAATGAGGTATTACAATTTTCCATCGACGAACCATTGTCTAGGGTGGATACAGCAATTAACTGACTATCAGGCGAAGGCGTTAAATGCACAATAGGAGCAGGCAACCGAGGTAGAAAATAACGAACATCAGGAGCATCGACTGTCCACTTGACGAGTACATGTTCGTTGCCTCCCGAGTAAAATATGTTTCCTATAAAGCCGTAAAAACTTAATACAAAATTTTTCGACCTAGAACACGACCAACGGACAAACAGAAACATCGATATAACGTACCGGTAGCAGTAAATACCACATCATTGATCGGTAACGTATGCCAATGGTAGATAGCATAAGGAGAATCCATCCTTCCTTCAAGAAAATCGCAATATAAAATTATTCGGCCTCTATTGTCGCCCGCAGCAACGTATTCCTTCTCCGGATGGCAAATCACACTCAAAAAGAATCCATTGCTACCAATTATAATGCTGAAAACACAAATAGTAGAATAAAATGGACTAGTCCTTTACACATTACGTTTCTAAAAGAGTTATCAGACACGCACTCTTTGTTCAGTCGTTTAGTTTTCATATTAAGTACAGTCAAACGATTGTGACTAATTCCAGCTAAAAAATCTTTACCATGTGGTTCTGTAACTGACCAACTATGCATAAGGAAATCAAATCTGAAATTTTAAGAATACATAATATTATTTCAACATTTGCGAATGTAACAGCCATCCACAACGCTGTCTAATCTTACCTCTTAGGAACATTAAATTTTAAAATACCGGTAGCGTATGCAAAAATAGATAAACGTATATTAGTCTCTTCAGCTTTCTTAATTCCTACAATAATATCGAATGTTTCCAATTCTTCATTGACAACATACAGTTTCATCCGAACGACTCTACTATCACTGATATTCAATACCTTTATATAACATTATAATCTGATTATCTCTGGAGAAAAAGAGGCAAACAAATTTAGAAACAACACCCAGAACTTACGATATTGTAGACCACTGTGTTCGTTTCAAAAGACCACGTAATAACTCGTCCTTCTTCAAAACAGACAATCAACACACTTTTGTCGAAAGGATGAAGGCAAATATCTACTATACTGCCTTCGGGTTTGTCCAGGGCAATAGCACTAAGTTCGACATCTTGAAGGTGTTCACCTGTCTCAGTACTGAATAGTCGCAAAACCGGCCCACAGCCGACATACAATATTCTAAGGAAAATAGGTAATTTGTCGTTAGCATGAGTCAATACTTGATAGGATGGACAAAACAACTGCTCGACTCACTTCGAATTGCTGGAAAATACAGGTTTGTGGTCAATCACACTACCACCAGCCTTTTTCATCAATTTAATGGAACCTTCTGACATATTTGCTCTTCGCCGATGAAGTTTAAGAAGAATTTAATGGACAAATATGGAATGCATGTAATACTGGAGCTGCTGATCGATGTAAGAGCATGAGGGTAAAATATGAAAAATTGTGAGAGAATGAGTAAGTTTAAGGAAAAAATTTATTAATCAAAGACAGAAACTTCATGCTTTCTGAACTTCTGAAGGATTCAAGGAGAAACTAAACTCGCAAAAAGAGTAGAAGACTGAAAGATCTAAAACGCCGAAAAAACGCACGTGTTGAAGCAAAATTTAATAAATTAAACATAATTTGGATTTTTGATAAAAAAAGTTGAGTAGAGCTTCCAGGGTATATTGATGAAGTCGATACGCTGCATTTTACAAGGCTAGGGATCGACTGTCGTCAACATCAACACCGCGCACGTATTGGCGTACAAATTACCCCACATCAATCGACATCGACTAATCAGAATAATCAGATTCTCCGGGATGGGGTAATTTGTATACCTGTGTTTATGAACGAATGCCCTTGACAATGATTTCCTCCAATCAGATTCTTAAAAATCAAAACACGTTAGTGTCAGCCTTTGACTATATAGCTTATGGACTGCTAAAACTGATAAAATATTGAAGCCAAACACTGCAGGCGTTACTTTTCGAAAAAGGTACTTTTTGTAAAAACTGAATTTGTATCTGGTAGAGTATCGTGAATTTATATTTAGACCTAATTATTTGGTTCCAATTCTTACTTTTTTTTTATACAGAACGTTTTAATGCAAATGGGATTAAATGTTATTACTGTTGATGGAAAACTAATCAAAGATACATACTTATATACTGAGATATCACGCTTGTTAGAAAACAATGGCTAATATAAGAAAAATCTTCTCCCAATGCACAACAATTGTTTTGTTATGTGTAGGTTAGCAGACAATTTTAGAGTGTCAGTGGTTTATCATATCATGCTCAAAAATCTCATGGAGTTACTTCTTCACAGGCAAGTATCATAAAATATAGTTGAGTGAAAGAATCATAGAAGTATGTAAAATTAATTCGTTGACGAATTAAGGGCTACACACGAATTAATGCCTTGTGTTTAAAAACATTAATTTGCCAATAAACTGAAAAGAATTCATCGACAAATCAGTCATTATTACTCACAAATCAAACAGAATTTGTTGACAAGTTCTATTCGATTTGTGTGTATTTAATAACATTGATTCGTCGATGAATTAAAGCACTTAAATGCACACGAATTCCCTTCGATTCGAGTGAGTTTAATAATATTAAAATTAAGGGTTACACACGAATTAATGCCTTGTGTTTAAGAACATTAATTCACCGATAAATTGAAAAGAATTCATCCACAAATCAGTTATTATTACTCACGAATTGAATGGAATTTGTCAATGAATTCTGTTTGATTTGTGTATGCATTTAATAACATTGATACACACGAATTCCCTTTGATTTGCAAATATAATTTTAATTACTAAATTAACGAATTATAAAAATTAATTTTTTTCTAGCCAGAATTGGAAATTTGTAATCACTATCACGTATCACCAAAAGTCGTTTTTTGTAAAAAGAACGCCTGTTAACAGTGGCTTTAGCAGTCTTCCATTTAACCCTATGTATTTCTTATCAGTTGTAGCAGTCCATAAGCTATATAGTCAAAGGTGTCAGCAGTGCTATCCATAGTAAGGCACTTTAATCATTAATAGCAGGTATGACCATGAGCGTGATAAGAAATGAGCCACCATCTTGTGTTATTTGATTTTTTGTGAATTTTACTGTGAGAATATGCTCCTCATGACCTCGCTCATAGTCGATATATTTAGTCGTAACGTGGTCGCTGCTTGTGACGTCATCCACTATAGCTGATTGTATATTCGTATTTCAACTGTTAGTTAGTTAATCTCCAAATGTTGTTACGTGAACATAAAATAAAATGAGATCTTAAAAACTGAATCTTTTACTTATTGTGTTGACTTCAAAATTAGTGTTTCTTCAATGGTGTTCGTTTAATATCATCGCTGGTTGTTGTTCTTATTCGGCTAATGTGAAATCTTTCATATTAGTGATCGCAACTTTCTCACAGGTTATGGGCCCAGTCATCGTACTTGAAGAGGCTGCCATTGTGATGTCTGAGCAAAATTGTGCTGCAGTAACTTGCCAAGTAACCGTCATTCAATTTTAAATTATCTTTGTTTGATCCTGATGTAAACGGTATTCTCAAGCGGTATGTCTAGTTCGTTCCTGTTCATTTTCGTGTAATCTTTTGGCTGTCTGCCTGTGATATTTTTTCGTCGCTGATTTTTGCTGTTTGCTGTGCGACTGTTAACAAAAATGGAACGTGAAATGAAATTGATGCTGGAACCGTTCAACGGAGATAATGGGCGTACTTGGCGATACCGGATGGATCTGCTGCTTCGAAAAGAAGGTTTATATAGTGTTGTACATAATTCTGTTCCGTCTGGTAGGAATCGTACTGAAGAATGGGAAAAGCTGAATTCAAAGGCGATGTTTTACATTGCTAATAATGTTGCTGACAACTTTATCGAGGCGATCCAGACTTACAATATGGTAAAAATGATGTTTCAGGCAATTGTGCAGCTTGCTGGAAGGGACAACGACATGACGATGATTGAGCTGAGATCCAAGATGTACTCGATACGATTCAAGCCTGGTGATGAGCTGAAGGATTACTTGATGGAATTTCGGTCTGTTACTGGACGTTTGGCTGAAATGGGTGAGATAACGTCTGTAAAACAATGTATTTTAAATATGATGAGATCGTTGCCAAGTGATTTCCATCCGCTGAAAATAATGATGCAGGATGCTGACAATCTATCGTGGGAAGTTGCGATTGGAAAGGTTATTAATTTCCAACGTGAACTGGATCTCAAAAAGATGATGAGAAGCTTGCCTTCCGCTCCTGATGCATCAAATCCAAAACCTTCATCAGGAAGTGTTCCTGGTGAAGAGAATGCTTTTTTCGGTTCGAATTATAATTTACGCGGACGATATCACAATAAATTTAGGGGTAGATCGAATTACCGTAATTTTAGAAATCATGGTGGTTTTAGGAATAGTAATGTTAATGATCAGCATAATCGTAGTTAGTCAAATAATAATAAAGACAACAATTCTAGTAATAATAATTATTCAGGTTTGTCTAGTAATCAGAATTTGAATCAAAATTATAATAATAATATTCGATGTCATTTCTGTAATAAGCAAGGACACATAGCTAGAAATTGTTATACTAAAAATAATAATCGAACTATAAACAGAGGGAATAATTACAGGAATAATAATAATAATAATAGTAATAATAATGGAAATAGTAATTCACAGTCGTATAATGTTTTTAATAATAATAATACTGAATGTTCTGAGATCGATTTGACTTTCTTGGTACCTGATCAGGGTCTTATTTCGAAAGTTTCTGCACCACCACAGATGGTTTTTGTGTTAGATTCAGGATGTACTTCACATATTGTGAATGATATTTCATTATTTGCTGAATATATTATGTTGACAAAACCTCAGTCGATAATGGTTGCCAAAAAGGGCGTTGAACTTGTTGTTTCAGCTGTTGGTACTGTGAAATTAAAAACTGAAAATGGAATTAATATCACATTAAAGAATGTTAGATTTGCTAAGGACCTTCCGACCAATCTTCTCTCAGTCAAATGTATGGCAAGAGCTGGATGTAGGTCTGTATTTGAGGAAGAGTCTGTTAATGTAATAAGTAACAAAACTAATAACATAATTATAACTGGGAAAAGTAATTTAACAAATTTATATACAATAACTTTTTATAATAACGTAACGGAATCATGTAATTTGACAAAATAAAAATAAAAATCCTTCAGAGTTATGGCATAAGCGACTTGCACATTTGAATAATAATGATGTCAAGCTGTTGTCTAATAAAGGTCGTATTCCTAATATGTCTGATAATCGAGAAATATTTTGTGAACCCTGTATTATGGGGAAACAACATAAAAAACCTTTCGACAGACATGAACAAAAAACAAAAAGTCCGTTGGAATTAGTCCATACTGATGTCTGTGGTATAATAAATCCAGTGTCGTATAATGACAAGAAATATTTTTTAACGTTCGTTGATGATTATTCAAATTTTTGTTTTGTATATTTGCTGAACAACAAAACTGAGGTATTGTCAAAATTTGTTGAATATCACAAATTGGTTTCTAATAAATTTAATACAAATGTAAAAAGATTACGGTGTGATCGTGGTACCGAATATATAAATTCACAGTTTAAAGCATATTGTGTTGAGAAAGGAATTTCCATAGAACCCACTGTTGGTGGATGTCCTCAGCAAAACGGTAAAGCTGAACGAATGAATAGTACTCTTGGAGAGAGGGCCAGAACTCTCATATATGAAAGCAGCCTGGATAAAATTTACTGGAGTGAGGCTTTATTGTGTGCTGCTTACATTTTAAATCTGTGTCCAATCAATAAAAGTTACATTCCTTATGAAAGATGGCACCGTGAGAAGTATGATTATAAAAAGTTGAGGGTTTTTGGCTGCGATGCTTATATGTTGGATTTCGCTCACAGTTCGGATAAATTTGAGAAAAAGAGTAATAAATTGAAGTTTGTGGGATATTTGCCAGCAGGTTACAAGTTACTGGACCTGACTAAACGTAAAATCCATCTCTCCAGAGATGTTGAGTTCAATGAAGAGTCTATAGGTAAATCAAAATATGATGACTCTGACCCTATAATAAAGGAAGTTGACGAAACGAATGTTGATAGTATTGAAGTGGATGGAGAAATTAATAATATACTAGATTTTGGTGATGTTATAGATTCTTGCTTTTTCATAGCTAACGCTGTTGAAAGTGATTGCCCGTTGACGTTTGAGGAGGCGTTGAGGTCCTCTGAGTCTGATTGCTGGAAGAAAGCGATTCAAGATTAAGTTGATGCTTTGACTTCCAATGAAACTTGGAATGTGGTCAAACGTCCAACGGATGATCCAACAATCACGTGTAGATGGCTGTTTACTAAAAAGACTGATTCTGCTGGTAATGTTTTGTACAAGGCCAGGTTAGTGGCTCGCGAATTTCAGCAACAAAAAGGTTTTAATTTCACCGAAGTCTATGCTCCAGTTGCCAAACTGTCAACAGTTCGTGCGTTACTTGCCTTGAGTAATAAATTTAAATATTTTATTCATCAAATTGATATTTGTAGTGCCTTTTTAAATGGTAAAATTAAAGACAAAGTTTTCTTAGAAATTCCAGAAGGCATTGAACATAATTTAGATAAAAATAAAAATGTTTTATTACTAAACCGATCCATATATGGATTAAAACAATCACCTGAGGTGTGGAATACTATGTTCCATGAATTTTTGGTTTCATTAGATTTTAAACCAGGCATAGCTGATGACTGTTTATATATTCATAAACAAGGAAATTCTATAGTTTATTTACTAACTTACGTTGACGATGTTATCATCAGCTCCAATAATAATGATTTAATAATAGACAATAAAAATAAAATTAGCAAAAAATTTAGGTGTAAAGACCTGGGAATGATTAATAAATATTTAGGTTTAAACATAAATTATGATCGTGAGAATGGACTTTTGGAAATAAATCAAAAATCTTTAATTGAGTCTGTTGCCAAACGTTTTGGTGTTTTGGATTGTATCCCCACACATTCTCTGATTGAACCCAAACTACAATTGCATCGTGATTTATCGTAATTTGAATAATCAATATCAGCAATTGTTGGGTTGTGTCTTATGTATCTTATGTTGGGTTCTCGTCCAGATATCTGCTTTGCGATATCCTACTTCAGTCAATTTCAATGCACAGCCACACACGAACATTATAAATATTTAATACGAGTTTTAAAATACTTAATAACTACTTCACAATTAAATTTGACTTATAATAGGGATAATAATAATAAATATATAATAGAAATCTACTCTGACGCTGATTGTGCAAATTGCGTCTCTACTCGCAAATCAATTTCTGGTTATTGTGTAAAAGTATTTGGATCTGTGGTTTCCTGGTCTAGTAGAAAGCAACCTACTGTTGCTCTCTCCAGTACTGAGAGTGAGCTTATTGCCTTGTGCGAAGCAACATCCGAAGGACTGTGGATGCAAAATTTAATTAATGACTTTCCGTTTGACCACTCTAAAAGATCCGTGATTTACGAGGACAATCAGAGCTGCCTGGGACTCATAAAGTCAGGTAGATGGAATTCCAAACGATCGAAACACATAGACACTAAGTATAGATTCATATGTTCACACGTTGACAAATCATTTATTTATATGTATATTCCAACGTCCCAACAATTGGGTGACTTGTTTACTAAAGGTCTGCCAAAGCCTGCATTTGTCAATTTTTGTAATGACCTAAATTTAATATAGCTGTTTGTGATTTATATGTTTACCATTTATATGTGTTCTGACAGTCATATTTTTACCATTTTATATATTTTATATTTTTATACGGACTGTGATAATTATCATACACGATTACACAAATACTTTAATATTTTAATACGTTTATAATTATTAAGCTTCACCACGATATATATTAGTTGTTATTTCATTGGACTTTGTTTTGTCCAAATCATATATTCGCGATATGTTTTTGTTCATATATGATTTGAGGAGGTGTGTGAGAATATGCTCCTCATGACCTCGCTCATAGTTGATATATTTAGTCGTAACGTGGTCGCTGCTTGTGATGTCATCCGCTATAGCTGATTGTATATTCGTATTTCAACTGTTAGTTGATCTCCAAATGTTGTTACGTGAACATAAAATAAAATGAGATCTTAAAAACTGAATCTTTTACTTATTGTGTTGACTTCAAAATTAGTGTTTCTTCATTGGTGTTCGTTTAATATCATCGCTGGTTGTTGTTCTTATTCAGCTAATGTGAAATCTTTCATATTAAGTGATCGTCACTTTCTCACATTTACATTGTTTATTATTAAAGTGAGGTTCTTGGATCAGATAAAAGTGAACAAGTCAATTTGAAATATAATGCATTAAAAGTACAAAAACTATACAAGTATGAAATAGACTGAAAAGGAGATGGCAATCTCCCTCCATTACACAAAAAGTGTTTGAGTGAGAAAAAGCAAGAAAGTGTTATGTATTTGAGATATGAAATTTTGTAAGAGTTACACAACCTGAATGAGTAAGACAAGTGACAGTGTGCAGTGTAGCTAGTAGTGAGCCAGTGCAGTGAGAGTGTCCCAAACAATAATTATTGTATACTAGCTTTGGAGGAGGGGTCTACACCCTCTCTCCACCTACTCAAGTTACAAATCCTAGATGATAAAAATTAATTATACCTACTTATTCGCATTACCTGTTACCTTTAATGTCGGATGGTGACTAAATATTATACAGAAAGCACCTTGTGTATATGTATATACATATAATATATATAAAAACATACCTATATATAATAATATGCAGAGTGTTCAGTTTTGTACTTGGATTTTATTTCACCGTTGTTTTGTGCGATGTAATTAAATAAAAAAGGCATTTCGAAACAAACAAATTAATATATTGCAAAAAATGAAATTGCTACGAAAAACAAAACATTAGCAGACTGTATGTGAATTTATCATAATGATAATAATAAGAGAAGCTAGAAGCTACGAGAGAAAATGTGGCCGCTCAGTGTAGCCTAGTGAGGCGCATAAAAATACGTCAACATTACTCCCCCCAAAATACGAAGTATTTAAATTATCAAACAGTAAAAAAGTGTAGAAAAAACAAAATTAAATTAAAAATAAAATCAGACTTCATTCTGGTCAAACCGGGCCAACCTTTATGAGATTGGTGGACCTTACAAACCTATGTAATGAACGAGAAATAAATCAACAACAAAAATAAAAAATAAATTATATCTTTTAATGGAACCTTTAATTGGTCTTGATGGGCAATGGAACCAGTTGTTGAATGGAACACTTGTAGGATCCTTTGGACGTTTGAATTTCGACGATTCGAATTTGGCCAGTTTGGTGGGGATACGTTTCGGTGATAATAGCAAGGGGCCATTCCAGCACTGGTACGTTGTCAACTTTCTCAATTACGATATCTCCAACTTTGAGATTAGGGAGAGAGACTTTCCATTTTACACGTTGTTGCAGTTGATTCAGGTATGATTTGCTCCAATGACACCAAAACAAACTGATTATGGACTGCATTAACTGATAGCGACGTGAAAGACTAATACGACGATTGTCAGAGATAGACGGCTCTAACAGGGACTCACCAATCAGAAAGTGAGCGGGAGTTAGTGCAGTGGGTGCACTAATATCTATGTTGCGACACAACGGGCGTGAATTTAAGATAGCCTCGATTTTGGTTAAGACTGTGCTTAATTCATCGCGATTCAGCACCTGGTTACCAATAGCCTTCGTTAACAGTGCCTTACCAGATTTTACACCTGCTTCCAATAAGCCACCGTGATGTGGGCTGCGAGGTGGGATAAATTTCCAGCAAATTGAGATTTGACTGGCAAATTCCATGACCTTTTTGGAATTTATCATATTGCTGAACCCAGTAAAGTTGGTGGCGTTATCGGAGTAGATTTCCTTTGGGATGCCACGACGACTGACGAATCTTTCAAGGACAGCAATAAAACCTTCCATGGACAGATCAGCAGCTAGCTCAATGTGGACTGCTTTTGTGACAAAACATACAAAAAATACAGCATATGCCTCGTTGACTTTCATTGAACGATGCCCAGTGCATTTAGTATTGATTGCCCCGGTAAAATCAACGCCAGTGTGAGTAAATGGTCGTGAAATCAAAGTTCAAGCAATAGGTAGATCACCCATGATTTGTTGTGATGTGGTTGCACGAAGCCAGGTACAGAATACGCACTTGTAAATGACACGTTTTATTAATGGTTTGACTCCACCAACGACCAAATATTTGCTTCGAACTTGGTTGAGCAGGAATGACGAGGATGCATGATAGAAGCGAAGGTGGCAGTGTTGCACATATAATTCCAAGAATTGACAACTTTTAGGCAAGATTATTGGATGTTTAATGTCGTACGAAAAGTTGGATAGTGATAATTGACCACCAACATGCAACAAGTTGTTTTTATCTAAGAAAGGGTTCAACGATTGAAGTGAGCTACAATTAGGAATGACGCACTTTTTAGAAATTATTTCGATTTCATGAAAATAATTACGAGATTGTGTAGCAAAAATTAAACATTTTACTGATAAACTTCTCTCTTCTACTGAGAGGGCATCGACGGTTTTACTTAAATCATTTTTAATCGCACAAGTATTGTGAGCAAAACGAAGCACATATGCAAAAACATTTACACACTTGTTATACGACGAGAATTTGTCGAGAATGTCCAAATAGCGATTTGAATTGGTTAAATTAACTTGTACGATTTTTGATTTTCGTAATTCAGGTATGTCGCAGTTGATTTCAGGCTCCAAATTGACGTGGGTTTCAAACTCACTGGTTTGCAGCCAGGATGGACTGTGGATCCACAGATGGTTGTCAACAAGTTTGGTGACTGAAATTCCTCGCGTTGTAAGATCTGCGGGGTTCTCAAGCGTGTTGACATAACTCCAGTGTCGATAAGGTAACTGTAGGTTGATTGTGGTGGAACGATTTCGAACAAACGTTTCAAATTTCTCACTTGGTCCTCTGATCCAGGATAGGGCTACTTTTGAGTTGCAGAACGCATATACTTGGTTAAGGGCGATGTCCAAAGTTTTTCGTACACGAGTCATAAGCTTAGCTAACAGCCTTGCGCCAAGTAATTCGAGTTGTGGAACAGTTTGTTGTTTGATTGGTGCGACACGATTCTTGCAGCAAACAATTGTGCATTGAATTTCCCTTGAATTAGTAACAGATCTTAGGAACACGACTGCACTGTAAGCGAAAGTGCTGGCATCGCAGAATACAATTAGCTGTTGATTGGAACTAGTAACCGACGAATATCTGCAAGGTACTGCAAACTTGCTCAGTTGACTAAGCTCCGAGCAGTAAATTTGGATTTTTTGGCAGGTTTGTTCCAAGGCTTCTATGTTCCACAAATTACCTTCCCACCATAAATCTTGCATCAAGATTTTTCCTCGAACAGTAAATGGTGCTAGAAGTCCCAATGGGTCGAATACGCGAGAAATTAGTGACAAAATGCTTCGTCGAGTTAGCTTGGTGGTTTTGAATGCATCTTCATCAATTTTGACTCCGATTGAGTCATTCTTTGGTAACCAACGGAGACCAAGAATCAAGATGGAGTTGCTGCGATTGAAATCGAGTGTTTTCATGTTGTCTGTCAAATTGTTGTCAATGGCATTTAACAGCTCGGTTGAATTCGAAGTGTATTTTAAGAGTGGAAAACTAGCATCGGCGAGTGTTTGGTGTATTATCCGCTGCTTTTGGATTGCTTCCTCGACTGTGGCAGCTCCAGACATAAGATCATCCACATAGAATTCTGTTTCGATTGACTTTGCCACTATTGGATGAGACTGACGAATTGAATCTGCTAGTTGCTGCAAGCATTTTGTGGCGATGTATGATGCAGGCGCTGTATCATAAGTTACAGTTTTAAGTCGATAGATGTCGATGTGGTCCTTTGGATTATCACGCCAGAGAATTCGCTGCATATCACGGTCTTGCTTTCTAATGCTAACTTGGCGATACATCTTTGCTATGTCAGCATTAAATGCAACAGCAAAACTACGAAAACGTAACAAAGTATCGAACAGCTCAGGTTGTAGAGAGGGCCCAACTATTAGGGCTTCATTTAACAAGCAGCCTGTTTTGTTACTAGCTGATGCGTTAAATACCACACAAAGTTTGGTTGTTACTCTTTCTGGATGTACAACACAGTGGTGAGGCATGTAATACACTGGAGTGGTATCACGCTCATTTTCTAGGACAAGTTCCATGTGTCCTATTTCTCGATATTCACGCATGAAGTCAGAGTACAATTTTCGAATTTTTATTGGATGATTTTTGCTGCGTTTCAGTGAACAAAGTGCCTGATAGTAGACGTCAGCAACATCATTTTTACTGCGCTTAAATGGCAAAGATACTTCAAATCGACCTTCATCTAGACGGCGAGTGTTTTCTACGAAGTGTTTTTCACACAATTCATGTTCGGAACTAGTGGGACAATCAAGAGCAATTTCTTCAATTTCCCAGAATTTTTTCAGTTGCGATTTGATATTCACAACCAAACTACGAGAAAATGTATCAGTACCTCATTCCAATTTGAATGCTCCAGACGCAACCCAGCCAAACTGTGATTTTTCGATGTAAATTCCATCAACAGATCTTCTTTCACCTAGAAGACAAGAATTGACATATTCGACACCAAGTAAAATATCGACTTCATCTGAATTGGCATCAGTATCAGCCAGCTCGACATCAGGGAAAATGGACTTAGCAAGTTCAATTTTCTTGTGATCAACACAACATGGTATACGAGGCAGAACATCAGCATTGAACGATATAGAAAATTTGTTATACCTTGATGAAACTGAAAGTTGAACTAACCGATTGGATTCGATGGCTGTGTCATTAATTCCACCGATGATCGAAGTTGATTTACAAGTACGAATTTTGTTGTTCCGAACAAATTTTTCAGAAACAAGTTCACCTTCTGAACATGGATCAAACAGCAAACGCGCCTTGACCTTACGAGAATTAAGGTTTACGTACACAACTGCAGATTGGAACATTTTTAGCGATGAGCTCGAAGTATTAGTTGTCAACGTTGTTCTTGTATTCGAAGTATCTGAAGTTGGTGTCACAGTTGTTGACGGACTCGATGTTGACTGTGGAGATGCTGAATTCGAACTTGGCTCCCGATGCAGCAATGTATGATGATTTCCTGAACACTTGTGACAGGTCGGATGAGTGCATTGACTCACACGATGAGCGGAGTTAAAGCATTTCAGGCACAATCAATTAGCCTTTGCAAGTTGAAAACGTTGATCGACAGTTTTCTTGATGAATTTCTTGCATTGATTTAAAAAATGATTCTGCGAGCACAGTATACAAGGCGATTTCGAATTGGAATTTACCATCAAGGTATTCTTTTCCCCTTTTGCAGCCGATTTTTCATTTTGCACTTTCTGAGGATTTGACCTTGAATTTGTGTGCATCATAGAATCTTCTATGGCAAAACTACGACGTTGTAGAAATTCGTGCAGTTTGTTGTACGTAGGACAAGTTTTTGACAATTTATACAAAATTTCCCAGTCGCGTAAGGTTTGTTGATCGAGTAAACAAGACACACAATATGTGATGTAATGAGAAAAAGTGGTATCGATAGTCTCTTCATGTGCCTTAAGACCACGTATGATAACATCAACCTTATCAAGTAGGTAACGAATGCTACTATCGCATTTAATCGGTTCGAGGTTACGAAGGTTTCTAAACAATGTACGCACTACAGTACGACGATTATCATAGCGTTTGTTTAGATATTCCCACGCTTCAGAATACGCCCTTTCGCTCAACTCAAAATCACGAATAATGTCTTGAGCATCACCTATAAGCACTTCCTTCAAGTAATACAATTTCTGTACATTGGATAGTTCGTTATTCTCATGGATTAAGTTTTCGAACAGACTTTTGAAATTCATGAATTTTAGAATATCACCATCGAACTTAGGTACTTGAATGCGATTTAATCGAAGTTGACAACTATTACTGTGATTCGAAGTAACAGAATTATCGGGTAACGAATTGGAAGGCACCAAAGATTCACGAGATTGTTGAGTAGATAAGGTTTTATGAAATGCTTTAACTTTACCTTCATACTGGAACAGGGTCATGTTGGCCTCATCCAGATCCTTCAGGAATTGTGACTCGAGATTGTTGTAGTCCTCCGCCTTTTTATCCATTGCCATTAAACATTCTTCTGTAATGTCTTCAAACTGCTTCTTCACCAATTGAAAATTGAAGATTGCAGCTTCAAACTTGCTTAATGTTTCGATGTCCAACGTTTGAAACCTACAGAGGGTAGCCAATTGGTCTTTAGCTCTACCAACATTGAGTTTGTGTAACCTTCTCTTCTTTTTTAGATCATCCATTTTGGATCAGTCCGAATGACTGTGTCTTCAGGATCACACTAATTAGAATTGATACTTGAAACTAACAAAATTAATCAACTCAGAAACACTGAGTTTTGAAACGAACGAATTGTTAATAAAATTAACTTGCAAAAAAAATGAAAACGAAATTGGTATGACAAGAAGAAAAACGAACTATTTATCTGTACATTACCATTGTTATGACAAACTTTTTCTTGCATCACTATCAGTGAAAAAACGAACTTTTTAAATACCTTGTATTTAATTACCACTGGCCGTAAATATCTGGCCCGAAGGACCATTGTTTTGTGCGATGTAATTAAATAAAAAAGGCATTTCGAAACAAACAAATTAATATATTGCAAAAAATGAAATTGCTACAAAAAACGAAACATTAGCGGACTGTATGTGAATTTATCATAATGATAATAATAAGAGAAGCTAGAAGCTACGAGAGAAAACGTGGCTGCTCAATGTAGCCTAGTGAGGCGCATAAAAATACGTCAACAACCGTTATCTCACAATTAATTTGTTTTAGGTGAAATCTGCTGGTGGAAATGAATTTGTTGTTAAAAAATAAGAATTATTTTTATTGATATTCTTATTATTCCTGATCATATTCCTATTAGTATATATACATAATTCTAATGTTTTTATAGTTAGAATATATTTATTTTTTGATTCATAATTTTTTTTGATTCATATCCATGAATCCATATGTTTAAGGGGATTTGAATATGATTCTATTTATTGTCACTTTTTTTGGATTTAAATACGGATTCAAATCCAAAAATCTGATTGCTCAGCTCATTAGGTATTTTGAGCTTTGAAAATGTTTCTCGAGTTAAGTTGTGAAAAAGTGTCTGTCACCCAATTTTTACTAATGTTTTCTGTGTGAATTATATGATGAGGGGTAAACAATGACAGTAAAAAAAGTAGAAGGAGAAAGTGGAGATGGTAACATTCTTTTGTTGTTTACAGAATGAATATAAAAATGAAAGAAAATGAAGAATAAACAATTCTTAATTTTTAAGTATGTGTTCTTTATAAAATATACCTAGTACGCTTGGTGCTGTTTAGCCCCCATGGTTGGGGGTGGGTACATTTCTCATTTCATGACATAAGGAAAATTTTGGCACCAATAACTTAAATTCATATATACCTGTGTAGATAGATAAATATAAGTAAGTCAATTTCTTGTTCCCATGGTACATACTGTAATTTTTGTCCAATAATCACAAAATTTGTAATGAACATTTCTAAGCTAAGATCAGACCTATTGATTTTAGTTTGGATCAGCCAGATGGTACTTCAGTTACCACAATGTTTTTTGGGTGTAATATGCTTAATTTTGCACCAATACCCACCAAATTCAGAATACTTAAATATTTATTTCAATTCATAGTAGTATAATATCAAGTTTGGAGTGGATCAACTAGACAATACTTCCTATACCACTATTTTTATTTTTATATTGGTCATAAAATGCAAAAATTAGAAACATATGTACCAATTTTGAAACAAATATTCACTATAATTTGTAGTAGTATGCTAACAATTTTGATGCCGATTGACTGGATGGTACTTCTGGTAAACATGTTTTTCCTCTTTTCTTTCTAATTTGCATGAAATTTTCTTTTTACAAAAATAAACCTCATATTGATTTTTTTTATTTCATAACTTTATTATATGTCATTAATTTAATTTGTAATTATATGATTATTTACCATAATTTATTATCTTAATTAATTTTTCATTTTTTTAAGAAATAATATTTCCAATTTCATTTTGTTTAATATTTCGTCATCAGCTAACATATTTTGTACAATCATAACACACCATTAACACATATAAACTTATAGACAATTAATGTGACCATCAAAATTTGTAATATTTTTTTCTCAAAAATCTACTTTTCATAGTAAGGCTTGCTGGGCCAGAGTTTTTTAAAATTTTTATTTATTTTCACCACTGTGAAATACCTTGTGAAAGATATTCACACGTAGAAGGTTTTCTACAGGTTTGCGTGTTCTGCCACTTCATACATTGTAAGTATGGGAGAGCCAAAAATTTGATGAACACTGGTAATTTTGTAGCCAGTTTTGAGAGTTTATATACCGGATTTGGTACACACACACAGACACATATACGTACATATACGTATGATATTATATCATAAGTTACGTCGTTTCTTGTTTCTGTTGAGCTGATAAGAACCAACGCAACACATTTGGTGCTAGTCCGTAACATCACTGAGATTTTTATCAGATAATTAATCACAGCCTATACAATGTATCTTACCTGTAAATACGTATAAGTACAAACATACAAACGTACAAGTGTATATGTATTTAACATCTTAGAGACGAATATATGCTAGCCTTTGGGTAGCAACTGTTGTTGAGGGGTGCAAGCCCCTAATACCTCATACAAGTATAGTCCTCACAGCTACTCCCCCAGTTTTCACTCTGCAAAAATGATAAGTCACATGCCTGGGGGACTTATCAAGTCTATTGCTGTTTCTGGTCCTGCTCCCATCTAGTGAGAGCCAACCCTACTGCAGCTCTAACGCACTTGTGAGAGTGCTTACAGGCATTGAACCAGGCCTGGTAAGCCTCCCAGCTCTGCTGGCCCCTACGTTTAGGTGGTCCATTTTGTGGAGTTGGACGACAGTAGGGGTGGAATTTAGGAGGACCAGAGTGGGTTTTCTCCTGCTTTGACCTTTTGAACATCCTTGAATTTGAATTCCCTGATGGTTGATTGGCAAAGTTGGAGGTGGTGGGAGGTTTTTGGAGGATATTTCGAATAATAGTTGGTTAAAAAGACGATGCAGTTGATATAGATAGAAGGAGGTAGAATAGAAAGTGTGCCAAAAAATCTGTTTTTAACTATTTTTTCAAAATTTTCAACCTGTATGAAAATTTTTAATGGGAACAATGTAATCTGTCACATTCCATTATGAACCATAACCTTAGAGAATCCATATAATGCAATGAGATGAGAATTAGATAGACTACTTTTAATTTGTTTCTTGTCCCATCTAAATTGAATGAAAATTCAACAAGTAATGGGACAAAATAACCAAAGTCTTTTAACTTGGAATCACTAACACTATAGTGTACAGAATGTTCCATAAAACGTCTGCCAAACATTTGAGTGGTAGGTAGTTTTCGATAACACGAGTAGAAAATGTTCAGTGAACATGTGACCTACGTATATTCTGCACTGAAAGAACTGTGAAAGTTTCAAGTTTTTAAAATCTTTTCCAAAAATGCATTATTAAATTAACTTACAATCGATACCAAAATTGTATCAATTTCAGTCGATTTTCCGTCATTTTCAGTTCTAGATTAAAGAGGAAGTGGGGGCATTAACTTGCACCTTTTATGTAGAGTAGGGAACACTGAAATTTCAAAAATTGTGAGGAAGACTAAATAGAGACTGTAAAAGAAGATTTTGCAGGCTGAATTTCCAGAGACTGTCCCTGGTTTTGAGTTGGTTGGATATACCTGACCCCTAACTGTTTTTATGCAGTATCTATTATCTAAAGTGACAAGATTTTTTTTTTTTGTAACAGCATCACGCCACTTCTACCTAATGAATTTGGATAAAATTTTGGATCAACATATAGGCATACTTATATCTAGAGGTCTTTCGCAAAGTTTTGTTTTAAAAGCTTCACCCAGAAAGATGTAATTAAACTCAAAAGTTTCAATGATGTATCTATATTACATAAGACAATAAAAGTTTCTTTAGGCCACAAAAATTTTACTTTTAGGTTGTTTTAGGATGATTGGTTTTAAAAGCTTCACCCAGAAAGTTGTAAACATGCTTAAAATTTTCAGTGATGTTATGTATTATAAAAAAAATGAAAGATTCACTTTAAAAATTTTCATTTTTAGAGTCTAAGTTTCATTTTTGCTTCAAAAGGTTTCATTTTCAAGACCTTTTTGGAAGTTTAGTTTTGAATGCTCCACCCTGAAAAGTCTAATCAAGCTCAAAAGTTTCAATGATGTAATGTAATTATAGAAGAATCAATGTTAGACTTTTTTACAGTGTATTTTGAAAAAGTTTGATTTTGAAAGCATCACCATTGAAGTTGTAATGGAGCTCGAAAGTTTCATTGAAAAATCAAATTTTCACTTTGAAAAGTTTTATTTTTAATTCGAAACTGTTTTATTTTCAGGGACTTTCGAGTTTTGAAAGCTCTACTTTGAAAGTTGTAATCAAGCTCTGAAATTAAAATGACGTCATATAATTATGGAAGAATCAAGGTTTAACTTTGAAGTTTCATTTATGTTTTGATAAGTTTAATTTTCAGGGTATTTTGGGAAGTTTGGTTATGAAAGCTCTATTCTATGGAAGCCGTAATCAAGCTCAGAAATTTAAATGACATTATACCTATATGGAAGAATCAAGGTTCAACTGTGTAAAGTTTTATTTATGTTTTGAGAAGTTTAGTTTTCAGCACATTTTGGGAGGTTTGGTTAAATAGATGCTTCACCCTGAAAGCTACAATTAAGCTCAACAGTTAAAGTAATGTCACATATGAAAGAATTAAAGTTTTACTTTGTAAAGTTTCAATTTTATTTGAAAGATTTTATTTTCATGGTCTTTTAGAAATTTAAGTTTCGAGATCTGATAACTATAATTATGATCGAAAGTTTTGATGGTTTCAGGTAGAAGGAATTTGGGTTCACTTAGAAAAGTTTTATTTATGATTTGAAAGGTTTCATTTTCAGTTTACCTATAAGTTTCATTTTTCTTTTGAACGGTTCATTTTCAGAATATTTTGAGAATTTAGGTTTTGAAAGTTTAACCTTGAAAGCTATGATTAAATTCAAAAGTTTTGATGACATTACACAATATTATGATAAAATGAAGGTACTATATTTTCTAAGATTTTTGTTTCTTCTTTAAAAAAATTTATTTGGAGTCTTATGAATTTTGAATTTTAAAGCTTTTTCATGAAAACTATAATTATAAGGTCAAAGGTTTTGTTGGTGTCACATATGAAAGAATAAAGGATTAACTTAATTTTGGTTAAGTGTTTTGAAAAGTTTCATTTTCATATTTCGAGATGTTTGCGGTACTTTGGTCATGAAGGAGCGACGAAGTTACGATTTTACTGCTTGTAAGGATATAAATGGTTGTGACGTCCGAAAAAATCACAAAAACCAAACAAACAACATACAAAAAAAGAGCCAACAGAAAGGCAGGTAGAGTATAGGAACTCCTGCATGGCCAAGTGTAGGAAAAGACAAAAAGGAAGAAAAAGGAAAATTCACCATTTCAGAACTGACATCCCAAAGACGAGAATAACTAACCACCCCCCTCCCACCATATGCCTGATTATTAGGCTATCATTTTGATTTTGATTCCCAAGAAAAGAGTGACCGAAACAGAGTAATAGAAAAACCCATATATTTACTGATCCTCCGTGACAGCTCCGCAGCGGCCTTGAGACAATGCAAATTCAGGTGATGTGGTTCTGGAATGCCTCTCGTCGCCCCGGCTGTTGTAGCCCCACTGACAAACACTGGTACAGGCGAAAACAGCAAAAAGTTGAAATAAATTGCAACTAACTGGATCCTCTGCTCTGCATCCGCTGCTCTATCTGGTTGAAGGCAGGTCTACTGTGGAGGTGCGGTTTCTGCACCCCTCTGTGGCCTTTTTCGAATTTTGATTTAGGCAGAATTCAAATTTGACCTTGAGGGTCAAGTATTTTTAATTTCGATTGACACAAGAAGACATACGAATTGGCCACCCTAATGGACAAAATTACAAGAAAAGTGTCAAATTTCAAATATTTCGTGACCTCCAAAAATAGGCATGAAACCTTGAAATCAAGGAAAATTTTAAACACACAATTTGCGATTTATTATTGTAACATTAAACGGTGAGGGCAGGCCCCTCCGAGTAAGTTTTCTTATTTTGAGTTGAAAATTTAGTGGCCAAAAAAAAACACTTTCAAGGCAAAAACCTCTACACGGCGCGATCCGACTGCTAAAATTCAACTAACTATAGGCTAAAACTACTCGGATCACGCCAGGCATCTCATGGTATCTAAAATTTTCAGCACAAAATTTTTAAGGCTGTGAATCAATTTTTTTGTTTTAAAATACTAAAGATCAGTACTTTAGAAAAAAAAAAAAAACGATGTTTAGGCTGAAACAACCTAAAATTAATTGGAGGAAAATGAAAAAAAAACCCACCAAAATATCTTAATTTGGGGAATGAAAATTGATAAGAAAATTATGTTGATTAAAGGTATGGTGTAGGATTGGTTTTAATAATTTTTCTTAGTCGATTGAAAATTTCAAATACTTTTAGTTGAAACATCTGTATTAAATGTCATTGTCGCTTTGTATGACAAAACATAAGAAAATTGACTTGAAAAAATGAAGAGACAAAGATAATAATCTTAATTTTATCAACTGAAAATTGTGGTATGCGAATGGGGGCAGTAAAACCCGTTTCCCATGGCAATACCTATAAAAGTCCAAGGCAAATAATCAAAATCTACAAACCTGAGAGAAGTCATCTACACTGGACAGCAATACTAAAAAATATTACTACCCAACCCAAATAACCTGCCAGGTATTAGACCTTGCCTGGTGAAATTAAAAACCATTTAATCCTGGGCTAAACATCTCTTCTGGGTACACCCTTGCTGGGTGACTATCAATTCGATGCTAGGGCTGACACCACTGAATGGCCCATGCCAGTTAGAAAAATTCAACACATTATAATAACTAGAGCCATGTATTAATAAAAGTAAAAATTGAAAAATTTACACATAAAAATATAAACAGCCTGGGCAAAATGAGAGGTAAAACAGCTGTGACAGTTAGTGCAGTTAGAAAAATATGTACTTGAAAAATCTGAAGTCTATATAAAAAAGAGAGGGAGAAAAATAGGAGATGGAAATGAATAATATAAAATATTATACAGATATTGATTTTAAAATAAAAGAAAGTAAAAACCCAAGGCATTGATCACAGAGATGACGTGAAGAAATAGGAATATAAAAATAAGAAGAAGGGAAAAAAATTAACAACCAAGGTACAGAGAAAGAAACTAATACCTGGGCAGAAGAGTGAAGTAAAGAGTAAAAAGACGTCAAATCAAGAAGAAATGAAAAGAGATGAAGCAGCAGAAACAGTGGCTAAAGTGACATGATCAGAAGTGAAGGAGATAAGACAGAAATGATGATATATGAAGAGATGAAGTGAATGAATGAAGCTCAGATAATAGTTTTGTAGAGAAATAGAAAAAACATGAATGGTAAAGAATGAGGAAAAGACAAGTTTTTGCTGTAATCGAATGCCTGGGTGAAAATTTGGACGTACTGTAACGAGAATATTGGTTACAAAATAATTAAATACTCGTAAATGTTAAAAGGTTGTATTAAACAAGATATAAAACAGTGAATTACTAAATAGTAAGTTACAATAAGAATAATAGGTTAATAGAAAAAGGTGGTAGAAAGTGGTAAAATGTACATGGTTACATGAGTTTTTATAACTAGAAGTTTTGGGAGGAGAATATGGCAATTTCTTGGAGAGTGGAAATGGTAGTGATATGATTAGATAGTTATAACAATACAAGTTTAGATATTGTCCAATAGGAGTTTAAGGAAATGACATAAATGGTGATTTTGGGTATTTGCAATATCTGCAGAATGGTTTCATAGAAAAGAGTTGTTATGAAAAGTGTATTTATGTTTGTTTATAAACATTTAAAGTAGAATAAATGAGTCAGTAAAGGCAAGTAAAGACTTGTTTACATGACGTCAATATAATGAGAATTGTTTTAGGTGATTGATATATATGTGAAATATATATATAAGAGAGAGATATTATGAATGATACGAAATTATCATTACAGGTGGGTTACTAAAATTAGAAAAATGAGGGGATGCAAAAATTTTATTGTACCAGGGAATTTGAGCTGTAAATCCGGCCCTGGTCTTATTAATTGTTTGTGAGTTCATATGCGTAAGTGGTATGTTATGATTGTATGAAATTTGTTAGCTACTGACGAAATATTACACAATGGGAAATTTAAAAACATTATTTATTGAAAAAATTAAAAATTAATTAAGATGATAACGTGTAGTAAATAATCATATAGGTACCTAATTTCAAATAAAATCGAAGAAATACAATAAAGTTATAAATTCCCGCAACTACAACAAAAACAAAGTAGTTTGAGTATTTAAAACTAATGACCTAGTTTTAATTCGACAAAGTAAAAACGTTGCGAAGAACAAATTCAAGTTTAAAGGACCATTCAGAATAGTGAAGAAAAATTCAGATCTTAACTATACAGTACAGTATACAAACAAAAACCTACCACAAACAGAAGAAAATCTTCATGTCAGAAGATTAATTCCTTACTACCAAAGACAAGACAATACCAACGAAGATATTATCCCTCCAGAAATTAAAATACATTCCAAACTTGAAGATATTAAAATTCCCGAGGATAAAAAATCTTACGAAAAACCTACATTAGAAGACGTATCAGAAGAAGAAAATGACGAAGATGCAAAATCTGATATAGAAAAAGCCATGAAACGTAAACCAGGTAGACTTAGAAAAAACCCCATAGGTTAAAAAATCTTTACGTTTATGTTATCCATATATATACCTTAACCCCTGTATATATTTTATGCATATTTTACCCATGTACATATACATATTTTATCCACGTACATAATTCTACACATATTATCATTATACTCACTCCAAAATATTTTACCTTGTAAAAACATAAATTATCCTTCCAATCCTCATACAACACATCGAGAATATGCAAAATTCAAAAACTCCAATCACGCAGAACATATCTTCAACCATCAACATCCAATTATCTCAAACCAAGGGAAACAAATACGAAAGGAACATCAATTAAATTTAAGAAAAAAAGGCATATAAAAATTATATATGAAGAATTATGAAAATTAAATGTTAATAAAAAGTGCGCACACATGTCAAATAAAATGAAGAAAATGAAGTTTATCAAATTGTGAATAAAAAAAAATTATATTCTAAGATGTTAGTTAATAATTAATAATTTTACTCACCAACTATTTTCACTGAAGTTTGAAATTCAAACATTCTTGTATGGACGACGACCTCCACGTATGGCCATCGAGGACTTCATCGGACATATAGGAATGAATATTCTGCCACGATGTTCAGAGTCTTCTCTCGAAGCATCCCGATCTCTTCCCCAAAATACATAAGGCAGAGACCGTTAAAACATTCCCAGGAGAAACTCTCCTTGTTTTATTGTCCCGGATTTGCTTTCTTAAATTTTTGACCCGTTTAAGGAATTCTTCATCTTTCTCCCGGCTAGTTTCTTCAGTTTCAGAAGTCAAATACATTTCAGGAGTTGTAGCGCAGTTCAAGGACTTGTTTGCACAAGCAACAACCTTAACAATGCTGGCATTTGTCGAATGTTGTTCAGTACGCATTGCCTCACCACACGTATTCAGCGTATCAACGCGAGTTAACTCAACTCGAGGATTGTCCCTAACAGAAAAAGAAATTCCATTTGTTAACAATGCCTTCGGACTAGCCAAAAGTATTTTGTCACTAGGATCCTTCTTCATATTCCAGACATCCACCTGAATAGACTTATCATCCTTCTCACGTCTAGTGATAGGAACGTAGTCTACATCCCTGTAGCATAGAGCACTTAACTCCTCTTTCAATTGTGTAGCCCCTGTGAACACATAAGGATATATGGTATCCACATGTGGTATAACTACCCGCTCACGTGATGAAGATTCCCATCTCGAGTCATGTGAATAACATCCACATTTCGCAGATGTAGGAACCGACACTCCACGATCTCGTTAGTCTCGTGCTGTATCATCAGCAACGAAGCTAACACCCCTGTCAAAAATGACAGAGGAACAGCACACTCAGGAGTTAGCTCCTCTGCTTTGGATAAAGCAAATGAGCCACCAATTTTTAGCTCTACACCATTAGGAATGTATGGAGCAAGCGACGACAACAAACCACAGACAAACACCACAGCCTCATCGCACACTGTAAGATTGCAGAGATGCATCCATCTGACTGAACGAAAGTTCACATGATCAGTATGACCCCACCTTATCTTCTGGCTCTCTTGCCATGAAGGTAGGTTCGGATGAGTGATGTAATTCACCATCGTCCACACCTGTCTGTGTATTACAGACAAGGCTCGACGATAGCAACGACACTCTATCCAAGCTGATATCAGATCGAGCGTTACATCATCAAACGTAACAGTCTCATCAGCGAGTGCAACACCACCTCTTGGAAAAATTTGACTATCCAAAACACTTCTAGCACCCCTCATCTCGACAAGGTCTTGAACCTTTTCGTCGAATGATTTCTCAGGATACCTACATTCAGTTTTAGATAGCATTTTTCCTCTCGAGTCCAAACGCAATTTCTTTAAACCCTTTTGGATTGACTCCATTTTTCGAATATGATCGTAACGACTTACCACATCTGTAAACTGTATTTCAGACTTACACAACCCAACAGGTTTCATAAACAAAAAGTGAATTACGCACAAAAATCGAAAACAAAAAAATAAATTTTATCAAAAATTTTCTGATAGCAACACGAGAAAATAAAAATTGAAAAAAATAAAAAATTATTTTGCTTTAAGTTTTCTTTTTTGAAAAAAGATTCGACGATTTTGCGAATATATTTTCTCTCGAGAAAAAACACGAAAATATTATTCGTTAAATCCACGAAACACACGAACAAAAAAACAACAATAAAGCACACGAAAATCACGAAAAATTATTTTGACTAAAACACGAAACAAAAGCTGAAGACGAACTGAATTATTAGTTCAATTCCATATCATTAAATATCCATATGATATTCCCCTTTTCACAATTAGATCACACACAATCAAATTAGTGACATCACCCTAAATCAGCAATACGTGACTTTTTCAAATTTTGGTATAGACCATCGAACATAATTCCTATAATTTAATTACGGTACTTTAATTTCTGTAAACCGTTCACATCTTGCAATTTTTATATGTTGCAGATATCGTTTCTTTTCGATACTTTTGACTCTTCTATCAATTCAACTATCAATCAGCATAAAAGCAAATAGACCCGTTAAAACGTCTATTACCGCTTCAACAGGAGCCTATTTCAAAGAATACGAACATATTCGCATATATCAGCAAGCCATACCAATGGTACAATTGAACCTAACAGATTCAGCAGAATTCATACGAACGCATATTTATACTAAATACAAAGACAATTGCAATTGGGACGAATTAAAATGCCGTCTACACAGAATCTCTAAAAGATATAGTATCTTATTCGAATCTCTCATCGAATCTAATCTCGCACTGATTCAAGATTTTTACCCCAAACCAAACCATTTACGCAGTAAAAGAGAAACTGTCGTGACATAAGTCAGAGACATTTTCGGAGATCTTCTCTCCATATGCTGTAGAGTATTAACCTACAGAGATGGACAATCACTCGTAGACAACAAACATTCCCTCAAATCCCAATATGATATTCTCAAATCAGCAGTATTAGAAGATCATTCAACCCTACTTAACATCACCGAAAATTTAAAATCCTTCACAGAAAACTTTCAATATTTTTACGGCGATTTCTTTCATGCAAAGAAATATCTAGAAAATACTATAAGTCAGTTCAACGAAGAAAGTTATATTATTGGTGAAGTTACCAATTACGAAAATTCTGTACGAATGTACTATAATTCTTACCTTCAACATTCCATGAAGATAAGCTACGTGCTTAATGCATGTAAAGATCACAACTTACCATCCTCAATTGTATCAATTGATACACTTCAAGAAGATCTACGTAAACTCAAACCCCTTTTGTTGAAAAACAACATGGAATTTACCATTCCCGAACACGATTATCTCAACTACTATCATCTAGATCTTATCAATTGTCATGTTCACAATGATAATCTAGAAATTGAACTTAAAGTTCCCATCAAACAACTTAATGCTATTTTTTCAGCATATAAATTCATTCCCCTAACCTTCAGATCTCACGATGACAATCTATGCTCATGAGATCAAGAACCTTCTATTATTATCCATAATTCAGAAGATAATTCAGTATGATATATTTCAGGAGCAGATTTACATTACTGTAACCCAGAAAAACCCCTATGCTATCTCCCAGATAACAGAGGTTCAGATAAACTTTCTTCATGTGCTAAAACCTTATTCCTTAAAAAACCCTATGAAGAACTTATAAAATCATGTATTTTCAGATGCGAAACTAATAATAAGAAAATCTTAGTCCACCAATTTTCCCAAAATAAATTTGCCATCACTAATCACAATTCACTTTCTACGTATGATATAGTTTCAAATGAACTTAATATCATAAATATCGACAATAATCTTCCAGCAACCATCCTATTGACAGTACCCTGTCACATCAAAGTCTTAAATAAAGACACCAACGGATATTCAGAGGTTATCATCCCTCCAGGATTTCCTTGCCCCCTGGATATGTCCAATGATGTAACCATTGAACATCATATTCCTTTATTATGGACAAAATACGACGTAATCGTAGATTCCAACATTAGAAATACTATAGCATTACCAAGCATCAATGCTTATAACCCCAACTTGACCATGTATGTTCCACATTTCTCACCTATAACCCCAACCAACAAACTCCAAGATAAACTTGATAATTATTATGTCATGATAATTTCGTATCATTCATAATATCTCTCTCTTATATATATATTTCACATATATATCAATCACCTAAAACAATTCTCATTATATTGACGTCATGTAAACAAATCTTCACTTGCCTTTACTGACTCATTTATTCTACTTTCAATGCTTATAAACAAACATAAATACACTTTTCATAACAACTCTTTTCTATGAAACCATTCTGCAGATATTGCAAATACCCAAAATCACCATTTATGTCATTTCCTTAAACTCCTATTGGACAATATCTAAACTTGTATTGTCATAACTCTCCAATCATATCACTACCATTTCCACTCTCCAAGAAATCGCCATATTCTCCTCTCAAAACTTCTGACTATAAAAACTCATGTAACTATGTACATTTTATCTATCTCTATCTCTTCTTTACATTCTCATCTTTTCCTTACATTAACTTATCTTTTACCTTCTCTGTTAATCTTATTATTTAGTATTTCACTGTTTTATATCTTGTTTAATACAACCTTTTAACATTTACGAGTATTTAATTATTTTGTAACCAATATTCTCGTTACACCACCCATCCTCAAAAATTTTTTTATGGATTTATATCAGGAGTTTTTACTACATTAAAAATTTATAAGTTTAATTAAATATGCAGTTTAAAAAAAAAAAAAGGTAAAAATATGCCGCTACAATTGTACTCGTTGCACCCCCCTAAATTCGGCCCTGAATAAGACCATCGAAATTCATAATTTTTTTTTCTCAAAACCTGTTTTTTTTAACGAAACTTGTTGCATCATAATTTTTCTCAGTATTCACAAGTTAAGGTTTACGGTTTGGTGATTTTCTTTGAAGTATTTTGCCGATAACTGATTATGAATACAAATCGTCTAGTCAAAAAATAATGAGATTAATGAAATTTAACTTTTGTGGCAGATAATAATAAAAATATTTTGTTTGACGTCATTTTAGTATAAAAGAACCTGGCATTATAAATTATACGACGTTTTTGCTTGCATTTTATTAGCAAATACATATATCCTACTGCGAGCTTTTTTCTGCGTTAACTGTTTTTAAGAATATTTTGTTATTTTCCTCTTTTTAACTGACTTAAAAGAAAGGAGGAGGTTCTATATTCGTCCGTTAGATATAATTATAAAGTATAATATGTAGGTATATTATATTTTTTTTGTAGGTACATGTAAGCTGATTACTTCGCAACGGGTAAACTGATTCTATTGATTTAAGATTAATTTGAAAAAGGTTAGTTCAGATGGTGTCCGATGGAATTTTTGTTGAGATTATATCAATACCGAATCCATGCTGGATGCGAAATTACGGACCTAAAGTTTAAAATTTAATAAATTTCCAATTGCGAATCCACTGTTGGATTTTTTCAAAATTCTAAATTTAACCAATCTGTGCGAAACTCAGTACCTACTAGCCGATTGTATACCTCGTTCATTTTTTTCATATTATTTGGAAAATTGAAACTAAAATTTGAAAAATAATAAAACTTTTTTTACAAAAAAATAAAATCGACTGAAAAAAGATAGGTACCTATCGTACCTAGCGAAATGAAAAAAAGACGAACAAAAAATAGTTAAAATTAAGTAAAATAATTTTTTTAGGACGTTAAAACATATTTTTATTTTTTTTCATGGAAGATGTTATAATAAGTTCCGGGTCATTTTCCCGAATTCATCTCCCCAAATATCAATTTCCCGAGTCTGTTTTCCAGAAGATTTTTTTTTTGAATGGAGAATTTCCCAAAGAATACAAACACTTTTTCAAAAAAAAAAAAATTCACCTCTGAGCCGCAACCTCCCAGTATATCATTACCCGAGTTTTTATGCTTTCATTGTAGATCAAAATTAAAAAAAACTCTAGCGCAGAAAGCCTCACTGAAAAAAGTAGATTTTCGAGAAAAATAATTATGAATTTTGATGGCCACATTAATTGTCTGTAATTTCATAAATGATATATTATGGTTGTATTAAAATTTTTAGCTGCTCACGAAATAAAGCAATATTCCTTGAAATGAAAAATTAATTAAGATGATAATGTATGGTAAATAATCATATAATTTCAAATAAAATCAAAGAAATACAAAAAAATCATAAAATAAAAAAACAGAAAACATGAACATGCTGATAATTTTTGTAAAAAGAAAAGTTTATGCAAATTAGATAAAAAAAACTAGTGCAGAAATTCTTCGTTAGAAAACCTAGTTTGCAAGTGGATATAGAGATAAAGATAGAGATAGAGATGTAGATGGAGATGTAGATGTGGATGTAGATGTAGATGGAAATGGAGAGACCTTACTTGAAAAAATTGAAAAATAATATGATCGATATATCGATATTTAATTACTAGTTTTAGTTTAAGAAATTGCAGAAAACTATTGCTAGTTATCCATATCTTTAACAAAAATATCGATCTGTCTATGTTTTATCGTTTAAACCGTTTTTCCAGACGTTTTTTGTTTCAAGTTTTCTCGAGAATTACTGAACTGACGAGAACCAAACTTCTTTTACACCTGTTCCCATATAATAGTTATCTTTCGTAAAATTTTCAGCCCTATCTGTTAATAGTTTTCTTAAAACCGTGAACACAACATTTTTTTCATCAATTTTTCTTCTTTAGTTTTCTTGGAAACTAAAGAATTGATATGGACCAAACTTCTATATATATATATATATATATCTATTGCGTGTTGGCGGAAGGACGTCAAAACTTATTGTGGTGGGAGAAAAGGAAGTACATATATATGTGTTAGAGTAGTTGCATACCTCGCAGTAATTTTTAGAAAATAAGAAAAAAAAAACGGTCAAGAATGAGAATTTTTTAAAAAAATTGATATTTTTTGTCATTTCCAACTGAAATAATTCAAAAACTAATGGAGGTGAAGATAAAAAGTACAAAAACTTTTTGAAAGAACGAATTTTTTCAAATATTTTCCATACGTAATATGATTTTTTTCTCACAACTTTTTTCAAACGACCCAGCGGAATGGTGCATTTCAGAATAAAATTTTAATTCGAATTCGGAAACAGAGCCTGCAGCTGGGTATGCAACTACTCTAACACGCATGTATTTGACCTACTTTACCATCTCCAGAAATTTTGACGTCTACTTCACCAACACTCTGTATATCTACATGAATTTTTGTTATTGGTACCAAAATTTTCCTGAGGTCGTGAAAGAAAAAACGTACCAACCCTCAACCCTGGTTGCTAATACCGCACCAAGCGTAGTAAGTACATTTTCTAAAGAAAGCCTACTTAAAAAAAATTAAAGCAAAAATTTTTGGATGTTGTTCATTAGGGAAATTGGTATTTGAGAAAATGTACGGAAACAATTATAACACCATCCTTTTGTTTCTGAATAAAACTTTTTAAGTTCGCCTCAAATATCAAGCAGAGAATCCAACTTTATAGATACGTAGATTACTTATCTCATATTATAGAGAACAGCATTAGTTAACAATGATATTTTATATTATAATACCTGTACATTATGGATTGATTATTGCGCTACCTATCTATGATTCTGATTCTTGCACTTATTAATAAACGTTCCTTTCATCACTTTTTACACTCCCTGTAGTAAAAGTTAAAAACTTCTTATGTGAAGATGTGGAACGATTTGTTACTCATACAGAACCAGTTTAAAAATAAAAAATTTTCTAAAAACCAAATAGGAAATTGAACTAACATGCAAATCACAAAATTTTAAATATCTTAAAATTTTTACGTTTTCCTATTAGAGCTATTCAAAAATCTCTTGAAATTTATCCGGATAATACACAAGGAAATCTTCTGGAATTTTTTACCACAGAATTATTTAAACACAAAAATTTATTGTCATTAAAAAAAGGGGAAAAGTTATTTACCAGACTGTTGATTACGTTTTTGAAAATTTTTTTGAAGAATTTTTATTTAACCGACACTCAGGTTAAATTTATAATACTATGATTTTGAATTAGGGATGAATTGGTAACCTGAGTTTTCTAACAAAGTTATGCTGGGCTAGAGTTTTTAATTATAGCTGACAAAAAATAGTACATCGTGTACAATTTCCCCCTTGGTGCACACCGTACTCTATGCACCTACGACGTTACTGTTGACCCAATGAAAAAATGGTAAGAAACTTTTTTGTAGGGAAATTAATGGGCTTTATTTTTGTATAGACTCATTTATACTGTAAAACTAAAAGGAAAATATTATCGTGGAAAAAACAGGTCTTAAAAAAACCGGTTCAAATTTTCTTCCAATGTTTTTACTTGCTATTCTAACTCAAAATGACTTCGTTTTTGATGAAAATTAGTTTGTCGATAAAAATTTGGGGAGTTTATCACTAAAAATGTTTTTTTACAACTATTAGTTTTTAAAATACGGTACCTAAGCAATAATTTGAAAAACGGCAATTTTTCCATTTATTAGATATTGTTTATTCTTTAAGTAACGAAGAAGTAATTTACGATAAAAACAGAAATTGTAGATGGAAAATTTGAGTAAATTTTCTCTTCTTTCCAGCAATACCATCCTCAGCTTTCTAGCTTCAATAGCAAATAAGAAATCATCGAGTGAAATACAATAGGTTTTTCTCAAAATAAAAATACTGTTATTTTAAGCAAGATTTTTATGATGTTTCATTGACAGTAATGATTTTTCGGACTTGCAAATGTTACTTATATTTATATTTCGCTGATTTTTGGTCCTTGGACCAGAAATTATTTAAATGTGCTCATTTTTTCGAATTTTTCGGTCATACTGCCAAAAAGTAGGTAGTCCTCTGATACAAAAGGATGAATTTTTTAGTTCTAAAATGAGGGCAGAAAACGTGCTATAATGGACCGGAGATGCATAAAATATATTTTTTTTATACCTATCCCATTTTGGCCTAGGTAGTTAGGTACTCTTCCTAATTTCCATTTATTTAGGTAGATACCTGCAGACTGTTGTAGCATTCAGGTATGATAACATTGAGTAAAAACTGCTTAAAAATAAACCAAAAAAAAAAGATAAGTTACTGATAAACCAGAATACGAAGTTTAAATAATCATTTGTAAATTAGGTAGAAACTTAACAGGGCTATTATGTACTAATTATTAATAATGATTATTTCAGCGGCTTCTCACCGATTTTCAATCATTAGTCTAATTAGTAAGTAATAAGGTTCTTGTTTGGCGATGCAAATATTAAATTAGATATATCGGATATCCAAGCTGATTAAGATTTGATATTTAAAGGATAACATCTTCACCTGTGAGGGACAGTTTTCGTGAATCTGTTGCATTACAAGTGCAACAATACCTTCAAAATAATTTTTACTTTATAGTTTCACTCAACTCCGAAGGACAAAGAGGTAATAATTTTTTTCTTTTTCTTTTTTGTTGAAGGGTAAATTTTTCGGAGAAAAACTTTTTGTGATAATTCTAACATATATTTCTTTATTTCATATTCATTTTTCTATCTAGTTTTGATCTTTCTTTCTGAAGTTTTATACCAGATTTTCAGTAGATTTTAAATTAATAAATTTGTGGTCTGTTTTTTATTTTGAATATTGATCAGCCTATAAGTATTGCGGTATGTCATTCTGGTTGAGGAGACTTAAAATAATTCTTATAATTATTTTTCCATCAACCTATTTCATTTCGAAATATCTCATTTTTTTAATCAATAAAATATCATTATTTAGAATTGTTAATTAATTAATTAATTAATTAATTTATACACAAGAAGTATGGGTTTACTATTTATAAGAATATATATGAGAGTTAAAGATGAATGTGAAGATGGCCTGGAGAATAATGAAGTGGTTTGTGGATAACGAATGGGTGGCGAATTCGTCTGGTCTGAAGTTATTTTTTTTGTTTTTTTGTTTCCAAGTTTTCAAGTTTTAATCTATAACTTTTTTATTTTAATTTTCTATAGATAACCTAATAAGTACCTACCTAATATTTTAATTGGTCCCATAAATTCAGTAATTCTAAGCATAAATTTCGAAGAATTATACAGGTATAGTTTTGAAATTTTTCATTTTAGAAAAATTCCCATTGTATGTATTTTTTGAAGTAATATGGGTTACATATCGAATAATAATTTTTCTAATGGGTACCTAGCATATTGCTGTTGAAAAAATAAAAAATTTTAATATAATCACGCCTGTGAAGTAAATAAAAATAAAATTAACTTGAAAAAATAAACTCGTTTTCATATATTTTTTTAAATCTATGTAGGCCTTCCCTGATTACCTAGTAACAACTGAACTACTTTTGATGATTCAGTGCTCATTTGAAAGGGAATAGTCCGAATGGGGTCCTATTAAATTTCCGTTAAACTCGGATCAATAAAAGCCTCCAGCAATGTAGCAATGTTTTAAGTTTTATTGACATAGGTGAAAAAAAGGAAGCTCCGCTAACCCCAAAAAACTAAAATGACTAAGAAAGTGTCAAATTTTGTAATGGTTGTCATTCGAATATCAATCAACCATTATTCAATACAAAATCAGTCCTTAATAGTATCTAAGTACCATACAAATTTCAGGAAAAAGTCTTTCAATTTATGGGATATATTGGTATGATAACATGGTGGGTTAGAATAAATTTGAGAACCCTTCCCTCCGAATCTATTGGATAAATTTCAAAAGTTGTAACACAAGTGTATACCCAATGAAAACTTCTAACTTTGTTCAAAGATTTATTGCTATTCAAGTCAAAAACTGAATACTCCACAGAATTCCAAAAATTTTTAAAATCAGTAGACACTAAAAAGTGGAAATAAGTATATATTTATTATGTACATGTATCATATTAAGTTAGTATCTGCATACATATAGTGTAGGTATTCTGCCAGTATGGGGAACAGAACTATTAACCAATAGAATATCTACCTCGATCACTATCAAAAGTTAGCAACTATATTCACTCGGCCATGGCCTATTAATGGTGGCAAGAGTGAGGGCCGATATGTGTCATTCAGATGCTACACCACCTTCCCACAGTACAGCGGAGTGCATTATAATTTTGATGGGGGTGGAACCCCCTAGTTAGTGCAAAGGGAACAGGGATGCCTTCTCCATTCATCCTCACTCAACCTATATTTGCTACTCTAGCTTTACCAGCACTCAACACCCTCAACATCTAGAGTGGCCTGTAGCAGAACTTTGAAAGATGGTGCCACTAGTGCACTATTCCAGTATCACATCGGGGTCACCAGTGTAGGTATTCTGCCAGTCAGAGAATAGAACTATCGACGAGCAGAATACCTATCTCGATTACCACCAAAATTTGGAAACAATACTCACTCAGCCACAGTGCCGTTTAATGGTGATGAGATTTAAGACCGATGTGTTCCTTTCAGAGGCTATATACGGTATATCCATACATATATAGGAAACAGTAGGTAAAGTAGTGGCCATTTTTTTTGTACATCCATTCATCTATGTCAGAATGGGAGTATGAAATCTTTCTCCTTTTTTCCTAACATTGATATTTTCTTATTGGGAGCAGTTTACGTTTCACTTTTAGGTCACCGTATTAGCGTAATTACTTTTTGTAACTGAGATGAGCAAAACCCTGTTGCCACATCTCTTCTCTTTTACTATACTCACAGGCTAACGATATGGATATTAAAATTACTCACAGTTCTCCAACTGCAGTTGTAGCACTATAACCAAATGCTTGCCTTACATGCTGAAAGTGGGAGGTTTAAATCCCTCAAATAATTTTGATTTTTGTAGAATTTTTCCTTTTTTTTTTTTTTTTTTTTTTTTTTTTTAGTAGTTTTATTTTATTTTTTATTTTTTTATTGTCATGTAGCTTAATGGGTTTTATTAAAAAAAAAAAAAAAGACAAAAACAGAAAATTAACATTTAACATATACAATTTTCATAATATCCACGCACAAACACACCTGACAACATTGGAAAAATCACTCATTTTAGTTACAAAAAAAAATATGTGCCATATTACCCATTAACTTCTTACTAACTATTTGTGATACAAGTTTGTAAAGTAGGGGATTGTTCTACTCGTGTGACGTTTGTAGCAAGTGCCTTGATGTGTTTTGCACTAGATTTACCTACGCTGTCCTTGTGAATTTAAGGAATGACTCCATCAAATGTATTCTAAATTGGTGAACTCAAGCAAAATGATGAAAATACCCAAGAGGTATTCTAGGGTTGACCACTTTTTCACTGACATGTCTTGACATTGAAAAGTACCTTCGGCTTATGGAGGTTTACTGGCTTAGAATTATATGTATAGTCAAAGAAAGAAACAGATTAAGTACTTGTACCTCTGTAGAGTAAGGTGAGGCAAAAAGACATTTAGTGATTTTTGGCTTGTAAAAAAATGTAATGTATATGTATAGACAATTTTTGAGGTTTATATTGTGGCATCTGAATTACCCGTAGCCTTCCCTTCACGTCACCATCGACTGTATTATTATTACGATAGGGAACGGCTCTCGAATTATAAGTCTGTAATAATGATAAGGTGAACCAGAGATACGCCGATTCCCCATCGGGAATAAATTCCCGAAATCTAAGAAACATAAAAACACGTCGACCGATGATTATTTAACGATATGGTGACGTGTAAGAATAAGATATCGATCATCGGTGAACTATCTCTAATCTCTTTGACTGTTCACATTTTAGGCTAATAGGTGAACAGTCAGTCTCGTTTTAGACGTGATCGTTTTTCGTTCGTCGTGAATACGAAATATTATTCACGACAAATACAGCTCTTTTATACGGCAGCAAGCCACCAATTGATTGTTTTCACCGATATTTTCGAATGTGAACGCCAGTAGTAGAATTTAAATAACTCGCGATATTATTCTTTCGAACTCAAAACGAATAATCGATCGAGATTTGATGGTTCACCGAACTTCGAGAACCATGAGGCGATGTGAAGAATAACCTGCACTGACCTGATTGTAGTTACCATAACTGTAAGTAATCTTTTCAATTGTAATAAAGTATACATTGTGATAATGGGTCGGCCAACTTATTTAATTCCACATATGTAAATTCGCCCGATATACTTCGTAGGCCTAGGGAGCTATCGCTGGTAGGCTGGTGGCCTAACTGTTTGAGCTGGTTTGTGGTTTCGACTCTACGATTGATCGAGACTTATTGATATACTTCGAATTGTGATATCATTCCCCATACTTGGGATGTACGTTTGTTTTCGGACGTCACATCTACGTTTTACTTGGCGACCGTGACAGGACTTGATCGACTTGTCTTTTGAGTTCAGTGGCCGAGCCTAATGCAAACGCCTCATCCACAACCTTCAGTCTTAATGTTAATTCCGTCCGCTATGAGGGTGTAATTCGAGAATCGTCCATTCTTAATCTAAAACCTTCACATGCGGATATATACAGTCTCATGTTATTCGTAGATCCGCATTGCTACTCGGTACTGTAGTTTACGCGGGTGTATATCAACGAATGTGGAGAGTGTACCTCCTTCTTTCGATCATATTCTCGAACCACCCGTCCAAAATTATTTCCGTTTTTTACCTTTCATTTTTTTTCGGGTTTCTTTTTTTTACCATATCCTATCAATAAGAGTAGAAAGATCGTACAAGAAGAAACAAAAGTCCGCCATCTGAGTTTTGTTAAAACCCATCCGATCGGTTTGTTGCTCAGCATGATCGTTAGAGCGATCCTTTAAGCTGGATAGGTCTGATCAACCTGTTCATATCGGGATTGGCACTATCCAAATTTACCAAAAGTGTCTGGCGACCGTTGACTGGCCGGCTTTGCCGCAGCCATTTTTATTTTTGTTGGGCATCTGATTCCCACGTGTACTAATTGGAGGAAGTCTTTCTCCGTTCTAAGACGCAAATGCAGCAAGTAAACTGCAGTGAAAGCCACATCGACTTCAGCGTTTAGCTCTATGCCTTACGAAGCGTGTCAACCTAAATTCTATAAAAATAATAAATTTAACGTAACTTCTAAAACAACCTGGTGTTCGAGGATTAGGTCCCTCGTGTTTAATTCGATTATTAGTGTGATAAATAATGTCCCGTTCGACGCGCAAGCTTCCTTAATAAATATATGTTCAAGACTGTTAGTCGTTACAGTCATTTGCTATGGCCCTAAGCCTACCGATCATGTTTTGATCTTAGCATTTTATCGGCAGTGTGCCGTAGAAAATAGTTATCGTAGTTAACCTAACTATTGTACGTCGCTTTTAGTGGCCCAGTATTTTATTGTTCGACAAACTTTCTTTTAACGACTCTTAACAGACTAAAATAACATCGTACGGGTGTGTATTGAAATAAAAAAAAAAAAAAATATAGGCTAAATTAAAAGCCGCCCGTATTCCCGTAATCGTACTTACGACGTACCGACTTAAAGTAAAGTAATTAAGTCTAAATCGATTTTTTTTACCTGCCCTATGTTATGGATCTTGGTCCAATTCATAACATACATTATAATTTAGGGATTCTAGAAATATTTTCGATACTATACTTCCGGAAGATTCCCCTAAAAGTATGACCTACCCATTAATTAATTAAGTCGATATGCTTGTTAGTAATAGCTGAGCCGTAAATCCCCCCTGTTCCAGGTATATCGACGAGCAGAGCCATAGACATCGATTGCTAGTCTGTTAGGATAAAACGTATCGATCTAGTTAGGGGAAATATTAGCCTTTTTCTACTAAACTTAGGCCAGCAGATTTCGTCCGAGATGGACGGTATTGGGGATGACAATAACCCCAACCCCTTTGACACCCCCGACCACCTGAGAAGACGAAGTAGGGATAATGTAACAAACACTCGAGAAATCGCGATAGACGAAGATGAAGTGAACGTCACTAAGGGATCCGCCATTATGGAGGAAGAAGAAACGTTGAAAAATCTATGGGCTTTCGATTCAAACAAGGTACCCGAACCACCCAAGGGAACCGACCCAGTTGAGTTTTATAAGAACCTCTATCTCCGACAATCCGAAAGTACTGCTCGATATCGCAGGGAATGTGTTGTTCGAGACTCTATGTTCGAAAAAAGCGAAAAGAGAAGGAAAGCGGCTGAATTGTGTGCAGTTAAAGTGGCTGAAAAGAATAGCGAATTTGAAGATCGAGTCAAGGCTCTCGAAAGAGAAATCTCAAAACAAAAATCCTTCGAGAATCCTTCAACATCGAAGATACGCGAAAGAATAGATGAAATCGAAATGGATCAGACGAAAAAGAAAGTTGATTTCGAAGACGCACAGTTTTACAATGACTCGTTATATATACCTATCGATGATGACAAAACACCACCCAAAGAAGATGAAGAGGTTACGATCCCACAGAGCCAGACAGAGACTACTCGAAAACCTGTAGCCAGTTCGATGCTAGTAAGCGCCATCAAAAGGAGAGAACAAAGTCCGAGCTCCCGAGAAATCCTCGAGCAAATAAAATTACTGAGCTTAGAAACAAAATCTCAGATCAGAGAGCAATTCGACTATTTCGAAAGGAAAATCGATCGATTGCCGATCTCAAGAGACCCATTACCACAAAATACCCGGAGAGAAATGTCGAATATTCCAGTCGGTTTCAGACCCGAGACACCGCCCCCGACGATCATGAGACATCTCAAAGACACAACAGTCCCCACGTACTTACCGAACCAAAGAGAGAGGACACCAGTACGAAGACGCCGTGAAATGGGAGCAAATCAAACGTTCTCGAGAGTAGCACCACTGCAGAAAACATCAAGATTGTTCGACCCTTCGAGAATGCCAGCGTATACTGGACACAAGGATCATCAAACCCCGGAAGAATTCCTTAGGGAGTTTGAGAGCTGCGTCGAGGACCTGGATCAAGACGACGAGCAGTTAGGCAGAGTCTTCGGAAAAATGATGGATGTGAATAAATTTCCAGGAGGAGCAGTCTATCGAGAGAATTGGGGATACCAACAAGCTCGAGATCACTTTGTAACCGTGTATTGGAATAAATCAAGAAAGCAGGCCCAAGTGCAAGCAATTCGAGATGGCCAGTATGATTCGAGAAAATATGATTCGGTAGCCGACTACGCAATACACATATACACGAGACTATTAGAGTGTGGCGAAGACACCCAGACCATATATGGAATCCTGGTAAAGAAGATACCAATGCCATATAGGGACCGAATACTCGAATCTGATGTCGCAAATCTGGTTGAATTCCCAACGAAACTCGAGTACTTACACAGCCTGTTCCATGAAGAGAATAGTGTGAGTAAACAGGCAAAACAACAGCCAGTATTGAACATCGGTGATCAAAAGTACGCAAGTTCATACACTCCCGATGAAACATCCCATCAGAACCAGGGAAACTGAAGAAGGCGCCTATGGCCGGTCGCATAGGACGCCCCATCGAAAAATTCGATAAAAACAGACCGACAATGGTAATGAAAAAACAAATTCGTAATACCAGAATGGAAGACTTATCAAGTCTTTGGTGATGCGACTATCTTGAGCTGGTTGAGAAACAGTGGTCTATCAAGCGCCCAAAACCTCAGTATCGATAAGACAGCAGGCTTCGAGAAACTAAATCGGTTGGGCCCCTTCCTAGAAATTATACGGAAGGCAGCAAAAGAAAATACTCGTATAATCATTGGCTTTGGAGAAGAATTCATCCTCAATCCAGATGCAGACGAGGACACGATCATCTCGAAACTTCGATACCTCCTCGACGAATTACTCAGAAAATGTCGAGTTGAGAAAATAATCGTTACAACAATCTCGCCAGATCCGATGAGGATGGACAACCAGTTCTATAGATCTCGACTCCGGAGATTCAATAGCCGAATTTGGAACCTTAAGTCCGATTTCAAGGATGTGTATATTCTCGACATCGAAAGGATCTTCACTCGAAAATACGAGAACGAGAATAAGGATAAAGCAGTTATCCCCGGGGATGAAAGGTCCATTTACGCCGTCCCACGCCGCTACAATAAAGAAGAGACACACCTAATCGATGAAAATCTAGCGTCTCTAATTGCAGACCACGTCGATCGAAAGGACAACGAAATAAGTCCCAACGTCAACCTGATTTCAGTATACGACGATCACGTCCAATGTGATGAAATCGAACAATCACAAGAAGGTCACCTCCAGCAAACAGACGAAGAAGATCCGTATGGAACGTTCTGCTTCCACATCATGGATGACGTCGAATCAGACCCAGAAGAAGTCGATTCCGAGAACAATTTCGTCGATACAAGGCCGTGGTTTCCGCCCTTCATAATAAATAGTATTATGGGGAAGGCGAGAAACATTTACAGAACGTACATCGATCAAGGTTCACCATATAGCTGGATAACCGAGAAATTCCTTCAGTTCTTGGAAAAACATAACCCAGACCTATATCTCATGCATGTGAACTGTCCAACACAGAAGGTCGGTTACGCTGTCGGAAAGCCCGCTATACGAGTTTATGGATCGATAAACTTACGATTCATAATGATCGATAAGCAAGGAGACGACATTGAGATGACAACGACGCTACATATAAATAAGAGCCTCAATGCACCGATCATACTAGGTCGAGAATTCCTTTACGAACACGATGGAAGACCTAGTGTGAGATATCGATTAGTCGATTTTGTAGATCCACGAGACAGATCGAAACGGATCGAGATACCGGGAGTTCAGTTTGGTGCCGTTGAACCTATTCTCAACATCGGACCTACGGACGAAACTCCATTCGAAATCGAAAATAAAATCGAGAAAATATTGAAGGAATTGGAGATATAGAATAAAGTAGCCCAAGAATTTGGTGACGTCTTGCGAGGAAACCACGAAGCCTTCGACGAGAGGATTGGTAGATGTGCGGCATACACACACGTCTTAAATATGTCCCCGGATACGAAGAAGATAGACGAAAAAGAAAGAATAATTCCAAAAGCTTGGATCCCGAAGGTCAAAGAATTATTCGATGACTGGGAGAAACAAGGAATTATAAGCCCCGAATCGAGCGAATATTTTTCACCAATAACATATACGAAGAAAGAGAACGGTGATATTCGCCCTTGCCTTGACGCTCGAAAGATAAATCAGTACATGGGCACGAGAGGAGATACAGTTCCACCGATCGAGACAATAAAACTAAGCTTATCCGAAATGCGAGTCTTCACGAAGCTCGACGCAAGATGGGGATTCCTACAGATTCCCCTAGCTTCCAAATCCCGAAAATATATCGCCTTCCGATTTCAAGGGAAACCATACGTGTTGAATCGAATAATCTTCGGCTTGAAGGACGCGATGCAGGCCTTCGTAGCGGCCATGAGAATTGTCCTGAGGGGTCTCGATCACTGTGTTACAGTATACGTCGACGATATTCTGGTACATTCTCGGACACACGATGAACACCTGGAACACATTCGGCTAGTCCTAGAGAGATTTGTAAAATATAACATGACACTTAAATTAGAAAAGTGTTCATGGTTTCGAGATACTGCTCGATACTTAGGTTTCGTCATCGATGCTGATGGAATACGACCTGATCCGAAACGAGCAGAAGCGATCCACAACTTTAGAGCTCCGACGACGAAAAAAGAAGTTCAATCATTCCTCGGAGTTGCTAATTATTATCGAGGACACGTTCCGAGATACGGGGATATAATCGCTCCACTATGTGGCCTGTTGAAGAACGAAACTATATTTGAGTGGACAAATAATCACCAACAAGCATTTGAGAAAGTAAAGTCAGAAATGGTCAAATGCTTGCTTCAGTCGCATCCGAATTGGAACCTTCCATTTTACGTAATTACGGACGCTTCTGACTTCGCCATTTCAGGGATAGTTGTCCAATTCATCGATGATAACGAAGATGAAAAACCGAAGGTACTGTCAATGGTAAGCAGATTATTAAAAAAGTCCGAGAAGAACTATCCTACATTCGAAAAAGAAATGTTAGCGATAATATATACGATGAAAAAGAATTTGTATATACTTACCGACCACGAGGTTCGGATACGAACTGATTGTCGATGCCTACAGTATCTCATAGGTTTAAAAGACGACGTCTCGCAAAGGGTAGCACGGTGGAGAACGTTTCTCACTAGTTTCTCGATAACCGCCACCGAATATATACCAGGGAGTAAAAACATTGCAGCAGACGCTTTGAGTAGATACTGTTCCACGCTCGAAGTTGTAGTATATCGAAACGCCGACTTCCCGGTCATATTAATGTTGGTTGATGATAACAATGTGATCACAATATCATCACTGATGAACAACATGTCAAACCTGCAAAAGAAAAGCAGAGAGATTACGGGTCAACTCGAAAGACGATCACCACGAGTTGAAAAAGAAAATAGCATCGTTTACTACGTTAATCGCGACGGAGATAAGAGAATATACGCACCCGAATCAACTCGCAAATTGCTGATCAAGTTCTATCATAACGAGTTTACCCATCCAGGGTCTTGGAAGACACTAGAATTAGTACGACGATTTTTCGATTGGCCTGGATCGAAATATGAAATCGAATTGTTCTGCTCAAGCTGCGAAACCTGTAAGAAATTGAAAAATACAAATACGACACTATCAGGCCCCTTCTTATCAGTTTTTGCCAACAAACCTGGTCAACTGCTATCCATCGATCTGTACGGTCCATTACCGTCGGGACATGGAAACGTAAACCGAATCTTCGTCGTTATGGATGTTTTCTCCAAGTTTACGAAGCTATACACGATAAATAAAGCTTCAGTTAATGTTTGCATCGATAGGACGAATCGTTTTATTGAAAAATACGGTAAACCCGAAGCGATTCTATCCGATAACGGAAGTCAATTTACCACGAAGGACTGGATCAATCACTGGAAACAATTAAAAATACAGCCGAGGTTTACATCACCGTATACGCCATCATCGAATCCAGTCGAAACACGAATGAAAATCATCAGGGATGTTCTTCGAATAAAATGCCCAACTAAACACAGCAACTGGTATCAACACATCGACGAAATAGAGCGTAGGCTAAACCATATCGAACACGCTACGACTGGGCTCCCACCAGCAACGTTGATGGAAAGAGTAAAATTTGATTACGAAGGGAGAGCGATACCATTAACCGATGAAGAATATAAGATGCTCCTAGAAAAAGCCATAGAAAATACAAAGAAAACACTCTTAAGGCGAAAGAAGAATAACGAGAGTAAAAATCTCACCGATCTCAAGGTTGGAGATATGATTTATACTAAAAATCACACACTTTCGGACAAAGCCATCGGAGTATCGTCAAAACTCAACCCAAAATTCGTTGGCCCCTGCGAAATAATCGAGGTGAAGGGAAACGGAAGTTATCGAGTCCTTATGCCCGATGGGAAAATCCTCCAACGGAATGTACACGAGTTTAAAAGATAAGATCCATTTATAATCAAAAAACAACGTTAAAATCGAAATAAAAACATCCTCAAAATAAGTCCCATTAGTCAACGACGTAAATTAATCAAGATAAATACAAGATAACTCGATTACAAAAATAAGATAATTCCACTTACGTCAACATAACACCCTTCGTCGCAGAGTTCAACAACCATGACATCGCGTCATTGATCGATCAACTCACCGATGATTAATCAATTCACCGATGACATCGTGGTCAGGGGGGGGAAGTGGTCAGAAATCATGACCAAAAACAACAACGTTAATCACACAACAACGTTCGAGAAAGTACATATGCGAAGTACTGAATCCAAAAATTATTTAATGCAGTTTTCTTTTTTATCGTTACTAATTATCGCTATAATCGTCGTCAGTCGAACATCGATACGTAAGTATACCAACTCAAGTTATAATTAAATAGTAGACTCGTAAATTAAAAGCCTTCTCATATTAATTTAGTCGAAATGGCCGAAGAAAGCTCGCCACAATCGTCACTGGTAGCAGAAAGGGTTAAAGCCCGTTTCGTGAAGGTATCGGCTGAGAACGAGCAGTTCCTAAAGTCACTAAAGGAACAACTTAGGATCGCGTCGCATAATCAAACAGTAACATCGAACGCTCTGAAAGAAAGGGCAGATTTCCATACGGCAATGGCGACGAATATCGAAGGACAAGCCGACTTCCTCGATCGAGTAATCGCATCAGAAGATCATGAACGAGGACAGATCTTGTCAGGGATGGAGATCTTGGAAGAAATTGTAAAATCCCAAAATAACGAGATCGAGAAGTTGCGGACGCGAGTGACGGAATTAAACACCGAATTAAACAAGGTGAGCGTGCATAATGCGAGATATTACGCCAAAACCCTCCCAAAATGTAATACTATAGTTCCCCGAATTCCGAAACATCCTCAAAAAGAAAAAATTAAAATAACCCTATCAAAAAGTGGAGATAAACTATCAATAAAAAGAAAAGGGGAAGGGGATAACCTCGATGAAAAAGAACCCCAAAGAAAAAAGAAAACCCCTGAAAATAAAAAGAAAAATACAGCAGGAAATGATAAATTTCAGAGGGTTCCCATCGTGATCGTTGACGACGGGGAGAGACCAACGTCGAGCGGAAAGTCGGTCAAAATAAACGAACCATCGAAGGCTACGGTTGACGAAGAAGAAAAGGGTAAGAGGCTAACTAACTATAGGATCCCTAAAATTATAAAAGACTCTAAAGAACTAACGATCCTCCCAATAGAGAAATATGTCGAGACTGAAGACGATAACGAGAATGAGCCAGCCCCAGCAGTCCCTGTCGACGAGATACCAAAAGAATTATTGGAAGAAATCGAGTACTGCCCGGGAACTGAGGTCAGAGTCATGTCCATTCGAGAAATGAAAGCCGTGATACCGAAGGTGTTCTGTGTCGCCTTTATCATGGAAAAAACAATCTTTGTCGGTAAAGAAAAGATGCTATGTTTCGACACCAGTTCGCAGGTGTCGTACATGAATAAAAGAATAATCTCCGCCAACCAGCAGATCACATTAGTAAGCCGAGCCACTTGGACATGCGATTGGTCCGTACCGAAGACAATGGAGTCCAATGAAACGGTCACTATGAACCTTGTAAGCCGGACCGGGGTTCAATTTGAAGAAACATTCTACCTCGTTAGACACCCAATGCTCGATGTCAACAGGATGGTCCTGGGAGCCCCGTTCGCCAGAAAATATCTTCGAGCTGTACGAGGTGAACCGACAAAAGGAGAGATCCTCCTTGTCAAAGAGGATCAGACCTATCAACACCAGTACGAGTTGCCAAGAAGAGTATTGTAACCTCTATAGTACTCCTACTCAATATCGATCATCGCTCGAAACGTTGGAGTTCCATCGACATATTTTCATTTCTCTTAATTAATCATAAAAATAGTAGAGATCTAAGTTTTCTTTTCTCTCTCTCTCTCTCTCCTCGAAACGCTCGTAATATGCTTTGTTCCTAAGGTTGAGGTTCCTACTTTTGACTTGTCGTTATTTTTCTTTACTAACCTCCCTCCATCGATAATTATCCTATTTTTTTTTTAGATACTCATCACTATACTAATGTTTTCGTTGCCTTGTTCGAGTTTTCGTTGTTTTGTTTGACTTTATTCTTGCTCTTATATATACATATTTTAATCGTATTTCCGTCTCTTCGGATGTAATTTGATTCCTTGTGTTGCCTTTATTTTCTTTACCGAATAATTTGTTTTGTTGAGTCTTAGTTTTTTTTTTTGTGTATACCTAGATATCGAATTTTTCCTTTTTTTAATTTGTTCTTGTTTATCGAATATATTTCTTTTTCTTGACAATTGTAATATTTTAATCAACGGACCAGTCTTTTCTTATTACTTTATTTTATTTCAGCCTAGTTACCAAATGTCCGAAGGCTGCGGGTGATCCCTTGTTTCGAAATTTGGGGGGGGGAGTTGTGGCATCTGAATTACCCGTAGCCTTCCCTTCACGTCACCATCGACTGTATTATTATTACGATAGGGAACGGCTCTCGAATTATAAGTCTGTAATAATGATAAAGTGAACCAGAGATACGCCGATTCCCCATCGGGAATAAATTCCCGAAATCTAAGAAACATAAAAACACGTCGACCGATGATTATTTAACGATATGGTGACGTGTAAGAATAAGATATCGATCATCGGTGAACTATCTCTAATCTCTTTGACTGTTCACATTTTAGGCTAATAGGTGAACAGTCAGTCTCGTTTTAGACGTGATCGTTTTTCGTTCGTCGTGAATACGAAATATTATTCACGACAAATACAGCTCTTTTATACGGCAGCAAGCCACCAATTGATTGTTTTCACCGATATTTTCGAATGTGAACGCCAGTAGTAGAATTTAAATAACTCGCGATATTATTCTTTCGAACTCAAAACGAATAATCGATCGAGATTTGATGGTTCACCGAACTTCGAGAACCATGAGGCGATGTGAAGAATAACCTGCATGACCTGATTGTAGTTACCATAACTGTAAGTAATCTTTTCAATTGTAATAAAGTATACATTGTGATAATGGGTCGGCCAACTTATTTAATTCCACATATGTAAATTCGCCCGATATACTTCGTAGGCCTAGGGAGCTATCGCTGGTAGGCTGGTGGCCTAACTGTTTGAGCTGGTTTGTGGTTTCGACTCTACGATTGATCGAGACTTATTGATATACTTCGAATTGTGATATCATTCCCCATACTCGGGATGTACGTTCGTTTTCGGACGTCACAATATGATAGTCTGAATTTATCTCATCAAAATAAGCCCGTGCTTGTATTCAAAAATAAGTGTAGTGGAGCTGGAGGTGATTAAAACAAATTTTTCAAATAGGAATTTTGCCCCATACCACGGGGCAAAAGTCCTAAAAATTATTTTTAACTTAATTGCTGAGAAATTAAGCATTTTTATTTGAAAAAACTAAAATATCATGGATAAAATAAAATAAGATAAAATTCAATTAATATTTCTGACATAGATCAAACATAAAAAACCTTATGTTATTGTAGGTTGTACACTCGTAATGCGCCCAAAGTTCACAAGCATTACACTGGATCCAAAATTTCTTCTGATCTGGAATTTGAATATGGTTCGCTGCAAATTAGACAGTATTCATCAACAGAAGGTGTGGCCTGTTTAGGTGGCTCAGGGAAGATCAACTGCTTTTTACAGGCTGTTTGTAACTTTCTTGGCACAGTTTTTGTTTTCAGTTTTGCCCTTACAATATTATTTTTATTTTCCCTCAATATTTTCTGGTCATTAACTTTTGTCTGTTTATTCTCGCAAACTTTTTTTTCAATCTTAAACTTTCCACATTTGGGCTAGCAGTAACTAGTGTAGATTTTTTCTTTTTAGGGTGTTGTTTACTCTGTGTTTGAAAATGATAATAAAATTATGAAAAAACTATGCCTATAAAAATTGGTTAGTGAAAAACTTGATCTTTTTTTTTTGGTAGTGGAAGGATATCACTCAGAGAAATTATTTTTTCACCCACAGAGAAACCATGCGTAACAAGTTCATTTTCTTGTTCCTCGGAGAAAACACTCCTAAAATGTCTTAATTTTTCAACAGTGTTGCCTGCAGAAATTATAAACAGGCATATTTATTAAAATTTAAAACTACAAATTTTCACTCTTTATAATAAATTTCCAAATTTGTTACCTCTTTTCAACGCTTTTCTTAGAGTAGCTTCCTTCACCTTTTTTTTCTGGCTAATGAGCAAATAGACATTCCATTAGATGTCTCTCTATTGCACATATATAACGTTTGAAAAAAAAAGAGAGAGAAACAGTCATAATTCAATTATATAAATACATTTTCATGAATAATTCAGTCGGATTTTTTCCCCATTTTGATTTGCATACATTTGCCCCAAAATGAAATTTTGTTTATTAAAAATTTTATAACACGGAAATTATTGTTTAAGTCTGATACTTACCTCATTATCGGATATAATTTTTACCCACAGGCTTCAGCATCTACCAATTGTTAAACACAAACTCTTACGAATGTTGTTAGAAAAGTTACATCAAATATAAGAAAAATTTATATTTTGTCATAAGTTTATCACCATCTCACATAGTTCCATGTCTTTTGGCTGTAAGGTATGCTGTAGTAAGGTGAAGCTAATTTTTAAAATCTGTAATTATAGAGACCGCTAAAACTCAATAGTGCAAAAGCCCCATGCGTCCATTTGTCCCACTTTACTCTACCTATTATTTATTTCTTTTCATCTCAACAGGATCAAAATGATTGGTAGGGAATCGTTTTTTAACTTCTGCGATAAACTGACTCCAAATGCAACGAGCCTAGTAAATGTGTTTTTGAATGACTTCGACGCAATTCCGGTAAGAATTCATGCTAATTTTTATATAAACTAGGTGCCTCCTTGTCCTTTTCAAATCTCCGAAGAAAGTGATGAAGCATAATACATACTTACCCACTTATATTATAATCAGAGAAAGGATTTTTTTGAAATAGTAATTTTTCCTATGTTGAGTTAGGACTGGTATATTCAACTGACTTTTCAAGGAAAATGAGTCCTATTTGTTTTTGCATATTTTACATAGGTATTTTAACTAAAACAGCATATTTTTGTATGTTTTGGTCATTTTTATCGTATATTTACGCATTTTAGAGCGTATTTCCCGAATTTTCTAGTTTTTTTGCATACAGCCTATTTCTTCAATTTTCAATTTTTGTCTTTCAAACCAATAAAAAATGTCGAATTTGGTGCTATATTCAAATACGCACCTCTCCGTTCTGTGGATATAGAAAGAAATTTCAGCGTTTATAAACAACTGTTGGATGATCATCATCGCGAAAATTTCTTAATAGTTAACTTACTGTGACGGTTATATATCGTAACAGAACAATCAAATACACAAGTTAGTTAAAAAGGTGTATTAGACATAAACTTTATGGAAGAGTAACAGTAATAAACATCAAAGATTAAAAGAATTAGTGTAACAGAGTAATCAAAAGGTAAATGTGATTGAAGTAGACTTAGAATTAAGTAGAATGTATTAGAATGTATGAAATAGTACAAAACATGAGATTATATAGTAAGTAAAAAGAGGAAGGTTCAGGCAAATTTACAGAGTATTGGAGAAGGGTTTTGATCTTATTGGTTAATAAAAATATATGTACAGTAAGTATGACCAATGGTCTCGTAAGAATATGACATAAAATGGGTGTTCACAAATAAATTAGTAGAAATTAGTATATATGCAAGATTGCAGAAATAGTATAAACAAAAGATGAGTTCATTGTTTATGAGTAAACACAGTAACTGTTTATGTAGGAAATGATGTCATCAAACAAGTCTTGACTTGAAGAAATGACGTGAGAGTTAATGAATGGGAAATAATAGAAAAATAGAGAGAAAGTAAGATGATGATGATAATTAATAATACGAAAATATTTCATATTATGAACGATATGAAAATATCGTTACACTTACGTTGTCATATGGTCATACATTTTTATAATAAAATGCTTTTGATTAATTTTTGAGTCTGATTATTCGAGTGAATTTAAGCCAAAATCACGTCATGTAAATGTCAAAAATTAGTAGAACTCTTTAAGCTCTTCAAAATGACACCCATATTGTTATGACCTTATGGGCATATTTTTTCATAATATTTCAGGATAAAAAAAATGCACGTTTTGCAATCTTTAGCAAATATTTTTGCCATATTTTACCTTTTTTTAGCACACATAAATTAGCTCCCTGATTATAATTAATTCTCGTATATTTTATTTCTGAAATTAATGATGTTATTATAACGTGAATAATTTTTACAGGAATTAGATATAATTATTTGAATTTTTTTATGTATAGTTACCTAAATTTCCGAAGGAAGAAATACAGTCAAACTCAGAATCATCTTCAGAAACACCAGAAGGACCCAACGGAACAATCAGCCTTAGTGATCCGAATTTAAAAATCACCGGTCTGAAATCAGATTATCTTTCAGAGACTGGAGTTCGGAAAGACGGATTTCGTAAGGCTGTTAGAGAAGCAGCTCGCATTTCTAGAAACACCCCTTTCGAAATTTTCAATCGAAATCATTTGAATGTGTGTAAAGGATTGATTGAAGTTCTTTACTGTAAGTTCAAAGGCCAGCTTATTAACATTTGATCACTTATACTTATATTCTTATAACTACACCGAAAGTGACGATTTGGATTTAGGCTTATGATTTGTAATTGAACATTTTTTAATTTATAGAATGAAATGACAAAAATCGTTCCTAGTTTTAAAAGAAAATCGTGTGGAAAAAAAATTGTAGGTCTACGTTAAAATTATTGAATTAGAAATTTATTCTCTTGAAAATTTAAGGTCCAGTTGAGCATAGGAATTTGAGATTTTTTAAAATGTGAAATAAGTTTTATTATTTTGTTGAAGCCGGCCGCTAAGATTAACTTTAAAAAACGATTAGGGTTGGAGACGATGAAAACTGTTCCCTTCGTGATAAAAAAAAACGATAATTGCAATCATTATTTTGACTCAATTTTTTTGTGTGGGTATACATACTTATTTATATGTACATGTATGTTACAGGAAAAAGTGTGAAATGCCTAAAGAGTTACTTAATATTTCCCATGAATTTTATAAAATGCCTAACTCACGTTAGGCGAAGTGTGAAATGAAGCTGTTTCCTTGTCTGAACAGGTAGAAATTGCAAATATTGGACTAATGCTATCAGATAAGATGGCAGTGTTTTTTGTATCCGTTATCATTTCGCTGAGTATAGCAAATATTTGTGGAAAAAAAAATGAAAGATACAAGATAATTGTTATTTTCGTTACAAAAATTTTTCTGCAGAGCATGTATCTAAATCATTGATACTAACTAAATTTGAATACTATACAAACCTTGTTTCTACAACACATCCTGATTTCTCATCACAGTTCTGATTTTAAGAACATTGAGGAATAACATGCTCTCCAATCACTATAATGTGGCCAGGTCCAGATGAGTGAAGTGCTTTAGATACTATGAAAAATGAAATTTCGTGAGAGAAAAAGCTAAAAAAAAAAAAAAAACAAATTGTTTAATACAAACAGTATTTACATGATTATTTCACCTTATTAATGTCAGAATGAACTGTTCAGTTTATGCGTCAAGTACTTATTTCTTATAATTTTACTTTCTACCTAACTGTTGCCAGGCAATTTGTATAATTTTTCCCTGTTTTCATACTTTGCCTAAAATTGCTAGGCATTTCTTGAAATGCCTAAATTTTACACTTTTCCTGAAACATATCTATATGTATAGATACATAGGTGCCATACGTAGGCATTAAGAAGTCCAAAAATCACATTCAGGGTTCGTAAAAATATTGGTGTATATCATAAAATTTTTTTAACATGAGGGAGTAGTGAGGAGTTTATTTTCAAATTTTTGCCCAGGCTTTACTAATGACACTTGGTGTGCACAAATATACATTTTTACTATCTGGAACATACTTCAAGTAGCACTCACATTGATCCTTATGTATAACTTATTGCATGTTTCATCACACTTTTGTAAAGGGATTCTTTATTCCATCAATTTACTCTAAAAATTATTTTTTCTTTATGAATGTCTTCAGAATTGACCCCTTAAGAGTGCCTCAATTTTTGGGATTGTTTTACTTCGAAAGTACTTATATGTAATCTTCTTACATTATTATTTTTCCCACTCTTCATATTGTCCATGGTATGCACCGGGCCTCCTAATGCCTTTTGATTTGTATATAATGTATTATATACTATGTATGTATCTATGTAGGCTATGTGTGTATGTATGTATGTATTGCCCAAATTTTATGTTCACGGTTTTGAGAAAACTGTTCATAGAGAAAACTACTCAACATATAGGGCTGAAATTTCAGTAGGCAATAGATTTCATGCAGGGGCTGGTCTGGTTAAAATTTAAGAACTATTGTTTAAGAAGTTTGTATAAAAACTGCAACCAACTGTTAACATGATGACAATGAAACATCAATAGTGTGTCTTTCCAAAATTACGAGAAAACTACTCGAAGAATAAGATTGAAATTTTGGTGGGAGGGAGATAAATTACGTATAGAGGAAAGTTTATGAAAAATTTTGCAACTATTCCTTATTACTTTTTCAAAAAACTGCTAAAACTTTAGTAATATAACATCGATAGATTGATATGTTTGTTAAAGATATCGATAGATATCGATGGTTTTTTACAACTTTTTCATGCATTTGGAATAAAGGTTGGTTGTTTGAAGATGAAAATTGGTAAATTTGGTTTTACAATCATGTGATTGAAAAATTCATATTGAGAAACCTTCTACTTCCTCATCTCAAACACACTCTCTTCCTTTGCCAGTATCAAAATCTGTGGATTGTGTGTAAAATTAATAGGTTAAAAAGATTCCCCTCTCGAAAAAAAAAAAAAATTAAAAAAATAGTTCTTTCTATTGGGAAAAATCTTAAAATGAGAGGTTCAGAGTAAAAGTGTACGAAGTCCAGAAAATAATATTTCTAGAAAAACGAACTTGAAATTTATACTTCTTGATCAATTTTATAGAAATTTATTCAGTTGAAATTATTTATTTTAGAGGAGAAAAGAATTACATGGCTCATATAATTGTATGGTAAAATAGGTGTAGGTAGTACACTTTAATCAATCCAAAAATCAGTTTGAACTCAAAAATCATTAAGAGTGGATTTTGTTAACTTTTTCTTTAAATTCCTTCTATCATACTTATTCAACTCTCAATTCCCAGGTGAAATTAAGGTTGGTATATGAGCTGTGACCTACTTGTGGTAGAGGTGTGATGTGGTTGTTGGAACCCTCGCCCTCACTCAAAGGTATGGGTATTTTTGAATAAAATAAAATTTATTGGAATTTATGGGGACATTAATTGTATGAGGTGAAGGGGCTCAGATCCCTGATGATAATCGTCATCGAAAAGCTGGCAAATATTTGTCTCTAGAATGGAAAACTAATGCAAAAATCACGTTTGATCGTAATTACTTGCACATTAATGCAAGTAATGTATGAGTATCTGTGACTAATCAGACAATTACAGTGATGTCACAATTTGATACACAAACCAGTCTGCCATTTCTTATCTATACAAGAAATGACAAACCAACCCTTATATACAGATGTACATAATCACTACATATGTGTGTGGGTGTGTGTGCGTGTGTGTGTAAGTGTGTACATGTAAATAAGCCCTTATATAAACCATTTGGACTGGCTCAGTGCCCAGGTTTTGGCTTACCCATATGTTTACACATGAAGTGGCAGAACACGCAATAATCTGTTGATTACCTTCTGGGGAGAATATTCTTTCACAACAAGGTTTTCCACAGAATTCTTTCTCATACAAATTGTATTTTTCCAATCACCTTCTTAGATGACTCCCACAGTGGTATTTTTTTACGCCTCTATGTGTCGCATTATGATGGAAAGTATATACGATTTCTTCTAAGAAAAAATTTTCAAAATAAACACTTTTTCAAACCTGATTATTTATCAGAATCTATACTGAACATTTAGTTTATTCATCAGTACCGATAATATTGTATTGTTTGTAGATATTGCAGCTGACAACTTGAACGAAGCCCTTTCATATGCTATACCACTAGTTAATGAAGAATTGCTTAACTACTGCATATGTGTTGTTGCACGCCATCGTGAAGACTTTAAACTAGATGGGAAACTTTTACAACTTCCATCTCACTGTGTTACTCATCCATCTTCTTATTTTGACATTAGCAAAGTTGATATAAAGTTATTAAGGGAACCAGTGAGTAGAATAATTTTCTCTGTAATGTGAATAATTACCGGCTAAAGACAGCAATTATCGATATTTTTGATGTCGATATTCAAAAACTATCATACTATTGATAGTTTCAGTAATTTCTGTAGTGTCCCGTCTACATTACTTTTGCTTACACACCATGGGCTAGCTAGGATTTTTTTTCACTGAGTCTAAGGAATTTCATAGGCTCCTTCTTTCGCTGAAAACTTTTTAAAATTCAAATTTGAGTATGAATGTCTGAATTTTATGCCGTCATTATAGGTTTAAAAAACACTCTAACACATATGCAGTTCTGTTAGAAAAAGTAGGTTTTCAAAGAGTAAAAACTAGGGGCTAAAAAGTTAGTAATATATCATAATTAATGAAAGATAAATATATCTGACAATTCAGAAACTGCATCAAACCGAATTTCATAGATTAAAATGAGACAAAAATTGTACCAATCTTCAGGTGTGGTGATACTTTGTCTCAAAAGAGGTGCCACTTTTTGTTTCGCATTTGTCCTTAATTGCATATTTTAATACTCCGTGGTTACAATAAGTTATGTTAAATATTTGCTCCAAATTTTGTATCTTTAGTTTAAAATTAATTATTTTATGCAAAAATAAATAAAAAATAGTAATGACGTAGTACCATCTGGCTGATCCATACAAAAATTAATAGTCAGATCCTTGGCCTAGTATAAATGTTTGTACCTTTTGTGACTATAGAACAAAAAATTGTGATCTGTACCGTGGTTAAAAGAAAATGGCTCAGATATAATAACTGTTATGTATATTATTAATTTCAGTTTTTGGTGCCAGAATTTTCCTTAAATTACGAAACAAAAAATTTACCTACTCTCACCCCTGATTGTTTCACGAGATTTGAGTTAATAAAAAGATTTTCATAGAAAATATACTTAAAAATAAAATCATCATACATTTTAATGAGAAAATAATTTATTGGCATGTCACCCACACTAATTTTATTTTTCTTTAGTTCCTCATTTTGGCTTTTTTTGACCATTTTCTCCAATTGTTTGGGTGGAGCTAGAATCTTAGTTTATCACACTGCCACAGCACTCATGAAACCACAGAAAAGAATTGAAAACATACATGAAAAAAGCTAAAACATTATTCAATGGTATCTGATAGAGAAAAAAAAAGAAAAATGTGAGCCACTGGCAAATTTGGTTAAATTATTGTTGGGACCACCAATCCTATTCCTATTACACTCCTGTGAACCCTTGACTTTAATCATAAAAACACTTTTATACATTTATACTTGTGGCTACACTGATACTTATTCTGCCACTCATTTGTTCACCTTTGTACACCTCCACTATGTACATATATCTCATACTCTGTACATTACTTATTTTCATTGCTGCAATTACGCACTTCTGAGATGTAATTTCGTGAAGATCTTTATTATATTGTTAATTACATCCAATTTGTCTTCCTCAAAATCTATAATTATCAAGTAAACAATCGAGAAAAACTATTGAAAAAAAAATCAATATCTATGGTTTTTGATATTCTACCACCTCCATTACCACATCAGTTTTGTGCTCAGCTATGCAACTGAAAGATTGTTATTATAGATATTGTTCAACCTATGTTTCCAAGTTTGTTAAAAACTTTCTATCTGGATTAGTACATTCTCTAACAATCATAAAAATTTACTGAAAATAAATAAATTCTTCTTATATTTGAAACTGTCATACAACTAGTATTTTTATTCTGACTAGATTATCTTTCCTTCAGTTTCATCTAAGAATAGCCACGGAACACTTAAATAGGTACCATAATACTCACATAGGTATCATAATATTCACAATCAGTGCCACTGACCTTGTAATCTTACATTAAATATCATTTCATTGATGAAAAATTTAGAAAATTAAAATTTTACCAGATAAAAAAAAATACTCCTGAGCTCATCAGAAATTCGCTAAGTAATAAAATTTATAATACCTAATGAAACTTAATTAAATTTTAAAGTTTAATTTTTTTTCTCCATTAATGAAGGAGTCAAAATTGAAGTATTTTTTTCACCTTTGGGTGTAATCATTCTGAAATGAATTTGATGAATTCATTTATGAAAGTTTGTGTACATATTTCTACAGAATAAGAATATTGAGATTGAAGTCTTACATGATTTCACGGCCACCGATGCAGACACTGAACATTTTGTTGCCTATTTCCGAGAAGATATTGGAATTAATTTACACCATCGTCACTGGCATGAAGTGTATCCCACTAATGTGAATTCAGCTATTGTCAACCCAGATCGACGTGGAGAACTGTTCATCTATATGCATGGTCAAATATTGGCTAGGTCAGTTAGTTTGATTTTCTGTTTATCTTCACTACCTGTCCATTTTTATCGAGTTTGCTTGCAAACGGAATATTAAAATTAACCTCACAAAACGGTTGGGGGTGAGGATGATGAAAATTACCCGTTTCATGCGAAAAGAAAATGATAGGCACCATTTCCTTATTTTGAAGTAATTTTTTTTTTTTTTATGAATGCATATTATATTATATCTTTATAAAAAATGTAAAGGAAAGAAACTCTACTACGACTAAATTTTTTCACTTTTATTACTTTTTGCTTTTATTTCCTCCCTAAATTCTATGTGCATACATCAACTATCAAGACGTAACATAATTTAAAAATAATTAGTTGTTTCCACCAAAACAAAAAATTTTATAGTGTTACCCACCTATGCCAGCAAAAATTCAGGGCGGCATAAGCTAAAGCGTTGGAAAGCGGTGCTTCGGATTAAGGCTTGTAACCAAAACATTTTTGGAGTTATTGGTTACCGGGAACCAATAACAATCTATATTGGGTTCTGATTACTGGTTATTGGTTAAGACAAAATTTGGAGTAAAATAGACAAAAAAAATTTTCTCTAGGTCAAATTATCTATAATTAATAATTTTCCAGGAAATGATTACTAATTTAAAAAAAAAGCAATCAATAATATTGATATTTCATGAAAATCAATAAAAATCTATTCTTTTTGGTTATCATTCTGGTTAATGGTTTCAGCATTTTATGGGAACTGGTTATTGGTTATTGGTTAGGACAAATTTTTTTGTTTTGGATATCAGTTTCCGAATCAATGTTGTCAATTTGTTTCAGTTTTTAGTGGTTATTGTTCTGGTTATGGTTATGGTTACAAGCCCTACTTTGGATGTATGTATATGTACTGCCCAAAATTTTATGTTCACAGTTTTGAGAAAACTATAATGGATGGAGCTGAAATTTTCTCTAAAGATAGTTCTCATATAGAAGCAGATCTGAAAGAAGTTTGGTGCCTATCGGTTTTGTAGTATTTGAGAAAACTGGAAAACAGAAAATTCCTAGAAAAGTTGTTTTTCCAGGATTCTGAAAAAATGATGGAAGGGATAGGACTGAAATTTTCAGGTGCCTATTCGTTTTATAGTTTCTGAGAAGAAAAATTTATGGAAAAAATTTTGTGTTTGTGGTTTTGAGAAAACTACTAAAAGGATATACTTAATTAAAATTTTCAAGCTAGGTATTTCTCATATGGGACCAGATCTGATAGGAGTTTAATGTTTATTGGTTCAGTAGTTTTTGAAAAATATAAAAAACAAAAAATTCCTGGAAAATCGGTTTTTAGCAATAAAATATCGATAGATCGATATTTTTGTTAAAGTTACTAGTATTTATGGATAAATGTCAATAGTTTTTCGTAATTTGTTTTTAACTGAAACTAGTAATGAAATATCATTAAATATCAATAATTTTTACAATTTTTTTAAGTATTTGGAATTGTGGGTTTTGTTTTGAATTATGTAAGGATGAAAATTGGCAAACTGGATTTTCTAGCGTAGTATTTCTGCGTTAGAATTTTTGTATTAGGCCCGGTTGTATGAACTTTAAGCAGGGTTTAAGCTCACATTTCTATTCTCCAATCTCCAATTCTGTATTTTGTAAAGTTGGGGAATTTTAACTTTTAGGGAATAAATCAAGAGAAATGATATATACCATAAGCCTCGTTCATACGACGCTGTTTTTACAGCGCTGGCAAGTGGCTGGTAAGCAGCGCTGGTAAGGCACTAGTAGTGCTAGTTGGCTGGTTCATAGAGATGGTGCTGGTAAAACAGCTGCAGCTGAGACTGTTTCAAAGGTTTTATCAGTAAATATATAATTATTATATGAGTGGGAAATCAACGTCAATTTGATGAATCTGAATATAATCCATTCAATATTGAAGTTTTTTATTGTTTAAATTAGTTTAAATATATATTTTAATGATAATATTTTTAATCAGTCATGCTGTTTTACCAGCCTATACTTCACATGATGTTGTTTATCGGCTAGGTTGGCGTACCAGCAGGAAAAGTTGAAAAATTTTAACTTCACCAGCATGCCAGCAGGCTGGTAAACCAGCCCATTCACATGGCACTGCTTACTAGCAACCAGCAGAAATTGTCTACCAGCGCTGGTAAAACAGCGTCGTATGAACGGGGTTATAGCTTAATGTTTCCCTTTAGTAAAATTTTTAGGTATTAGATCATAGAGAATATATCAACGAGTATATACCATAATTTAGTCTGTGGAATGAACACTGGGTTTAACAGATAAGAAGCCTGATAAAAGAAAGTACCTAAAACCTCCTCGTAGGCAGTTTAAATACTTGATACAACGGCCGGGCCTTAGGTAGTGCACTAAGTAATGAAAATAAGCTATATCTTTCCGATACCTTTTCAGATACAATTTTGAACGTTTATGCAACGGTTTGGAACCAGTGAAGAAATTCGTTAATTTCAGGGAACCGATTAAGGAAGCGTATTATCCAAAATTGGACGCAGCTTCTGATTTGAAAATATGGAGCCCACGACAACCAAACGCTCAGCTAACGGTTGGATGATGACAAGAATTCATGAAAATACTATAATTATCAATTTTCTGAGCTGATTTATTTCAATTAAAATCGTTTTTATTTTACAGGATGTTGATCGCGAAGGTATATCTTGTGAAGTGGCTGACTTAGAACGATGGTTAGAAAGACTAATCCACACCATTGATCGTGGATATCCTATTAGAAAAACGAGGGTAAGTATAGGTAGTAGGGTAATAGCTACAGGCTATACTGATGTCAAACAATGTGAACCTATGATCATTTAAATGACTACCTACCATATTAGACTGATTGCGTTCATGAGAAGGGAATTGAGAAAATAATTTTGATACTTTTTAAATTGATACGCATGAATTTTTGTCAAGGAGGATGAGAGTTGAGATGAAAATGCGGGCTTATTTTAGTACTTCATTCTACAATTATTTTCTCATTAGAATTTTTACTTCGATAAGGAGCGCGCAAGGAGATATATGTATAAGGTGTTACGGAATTTCGAAATAAAGAGGCGAAACGGAAGAACGAATGCTTTTAATGAAACAAAAAGAATTCGAACATAAAGTCGTTTCGCGGATTCGAACAGAGGCGAAGCGAGAACGAAATAAATCGACAAGTAGTCGGAAATAAAGCTGTGTAGCGGAGGCTACGAAAAACATAATAATGCAAGTTACAACCAATGTACAGAGAATCGTTCGACGAGTAGACGCTTATCAATAAAGCGATAAGGAGGTGGTAACAGAGACTGAATGACAGAGAGGGAGAGAGTGCGATAGGCTGCAGCGAGGAATGAAGAGAGGAAAGTCTTACAAGTCCCTCCCCCTCTCATTACGAGATGGGACGGAGCACTTGCGAGGAAGGTGAGAGGAAACATGCTATTTACAAAGCTGAAAGTTAAATTAAGAAGATTTTACTAGTTTAGATGCGTGGTAAATACGATCGCGTGACGGACCACGTCCGACTTGAAGGACAAATACGTTATTTGAGAGCCGTTGGATGATGGGAAAGGGTCCGATTCGAAGGGGATCAAGCTTGGAACGGTTGAGCTTGCTTCCGTTCTCCACAAAGACGATGTCCCCAATGTCGAGGTTGATATCGGACTTGGATAGATCATATTTACGCTTATTGTAGTCGTGATATAACATTGTGTTTCGGAGGGCTGATTCCCTAGCCAAGTGTAGGTTGGGAGGACTGAGGATAGGATTCGGAATTAGGCAGCTGGTTGTGCCATGGAAGAGGTAAGATGGAGGGTATTTGGTTACGGAATGCGGCGTGTCGTTATACTGTTTCACACACAGTTGTGCAATAAGAGTCCAACTTTTCCGTGGGGGTGTTGAAGGATCGTGTTTCACGCAGCGGATCGCGTTTACAAGCGTCTGGTTTAAACGCTCGTTTAAGCCATTTGACGCGGGACTGTCCACTGCTGTGAAAACGTGCTGGATGTTGGAAGAGGCACAGTAAGAGCGAAATTCGTCGGAGGACAACCCCCCGTATTGATCGGTAAGGAGCGTTCTGAGCGGGGTACGCTTCTGTACTGAGTCAACAAGGGAAATCATCTCGCCGGCGGACTGCCCTTTTGTGCATAGAATGAAGGCGTACCTGGAGAAATGGTCGACCAGGAGATGTAGGTAGCGGGAAGAGGAATTTTGTCCCGTGAAACCGCCGATAGTGTCAAGAGACATTATCTCACAGGGTTTTGTAGCAGGACCTAGGATACCCAACCTGGCACTTCGGCGTACAGTTCGTGACTTACAAGTGACGCAGATCTCGCATTTCCGACATACCTGGCGCGCTAAGAAGAACATACGGGGGAAAGTGAACGATTTACGAATTATGGCGAGTGTGCGCTTCTCGCCTGGGTGGCAATACGTTACGTGGACTAATTTCATTAATTTCTCGCCAGCTGTCTGGTCGAGTAATATTTGTGGTTGTCCGTTTACTTTACGATAGATTACGTTATTGTGTGTGATGTCGTCAGGAGACGCAGTTACGTTATTTTGAAGTGTGTGCAGCTCGCTGGAAGAGAGGAAATGGAATTGTGGAGTGCACGGTATGAGTGGTTCGGGGGTTGTGTCGTCAGGAACCGGGGAGAGGACTGGGTTTCGAGACAGACAGTCGGCTTCGGTGTTTGAAGAGCCGGGGTGGTAGAGTATGTCAAAGTCGAATTGGAGAAGGTCATTGGCGAGATCGCCTAGCTCCTCGTCAGTTCGAGCTTTGAGGTTAAGATGTTGGAGTGGCTTGTGGTCAGTATAGACAGTGAAACGTCTACCAATAAGCCAGTACGCCAAAAGCGGACGGCTTCCCGGATTGCTATACTTTCGATGTAGATGGCCTTCCTCTTCATCTGTGCGCTTGAGAGTTTTCTCGAGAAGTAGGCGACGGGTCTCAGAGAACCGTCTTCCTGCGTCTGTTTAAGTACAGCGCCTATTCCAAGAGTGCTGGCATCAGTAAAGATGGATATAGGTCTGTCCCTATCAAAAATGGCAAGCACAGGGGAAGAAGTGAGGAGGCGTTTTACTACGTCGAGGCTAGCCTGGCATTCCGGGGACCAGGAGAAGGGAACGTTCTTGCGGAGTAGGTTGTGGAACGGTTCCAAGAGAACGACGGAGTTTGGGATGAATTTGCGATAAAAGTTCACTTTTCCAAGGAACTGACGGATTTTCTTTTTTGAATCGGGGGTGGGGAAGGAGTTAATCGCGGAGAGGTTATCCTGTAGAGGCTGGACGGAATTTGGTCCCAGGATATGGCCGAGGTATTGGATTTCGGATTTTGCGAAGCTGCACTTTTTGAAGTTGAGGCGAAAACCTTCGGCAAAAATGGTGTCAATGACACGCTGGATGTGAACGAGGTGTTCTTCAAAGGATTTAGAATAAATTAGGATGTCGTCCAAATAATTGACAGCAAATCCGTCAAGGTTATTGCTCTTGAGAGCGTTAGCAAGAATTCGCTGAAATACAGCGGGCGAAATCTTAAGGCCGAATGGCATATTATTCCATTCGTAATGGCCCTGTTGCGTGATAAAGGCTGTTTTATGGCGGTCCGAGTCCCTGATGGGGATGGACATAAATGCTAAGTTAATATCTAGGGCTGAGAGCCAGGAGCAACCACGAGTGCGGACGATAATATCGTCGATAAGAGGAAAGGGGTATTGTTCGGGAACGATAATTTTATTGAGATCTCGGTAATCGGTGCAGAGACGCGTCTTTTCTTTCTGTCCGGACAGACCTTCCTTTTTGAATTGCATAGTGACTGGGCTGGCAAAAGGGGAAGAGGAGGGTCTGATAAGATTGTGCTTGAAGAGCTCTTCTAACTGCTTTTCTATTTCAGCTTGGTCCTGATAGGTGCAGCGGTATGGTTTTTTAGCGATATAGGTATCGCACGTTAATTTAATTGTGCATTCGTGTTTAGTTACGTTGCCAACATCAAACTTGTGAGAGGCGAATGCATGTGAATTTTTCTCGATCGAAGAGCGAATAGAGTTCGCTTTACTGATAGTTAGATGGGCGACTTTTTCCTTGAAAAGGCTATACGAATTATAGTCGCCCCAGAGGGTATTGTTAAGGTTAATAGAATTTACTTTATGTGCAATTGAAGTCTCGGTACTCGTGGGTTTCACGTTACGTTGCGATAAGATAAGATTACTGTTGAGAGACAGGCCAAGAAGTGGTATTGAGTCGAGGCCTATGATAAAATCGTATACATCGCTATCGATGATATAGAATAAAATACGCCGCGTAACGTTCATAATTGTTATCTCGACAATTGTTAAACCTGTAATAGTGCCCTTTCCACTCGTAGTAGTGTATGCCAAGTTAATCGGTAGAAAACTGAAGTCTTTTATATTTTGTGTAGTTCGTTGGCTAATAGCCGACACATTCGATCCAGGATCGAAAAGACCCTTACCAGTTAAATTTTGCCCGTACTTGACATTCAGGACTATGAGTGGGGGCCTCACTCGTTTTTTTGCATGTCGGAAATTTCGGACTGAAGGTCCTCTACCGAGAAAGAGTTGATGGACTTGGCCTGTTGGGCGGGACCTCGTGCCTCAGCTTCGCGTTTTTTATTATTACAATTAGATTCTGAATGGTTGAACCATTCTTTACCGTACCGTTTTTTGCAAAAGGCGCAAGGGGAGCGCTGAATAGATGCGAAGGCGTTTGAAGGTTTTGAGGAAGAGGGTTGTTGCAAGCGGGAGGGGTGTGAGGACGAATTCGAGTTCGGAGGTCGAGATTTTTCCGCAGTAAACGAATTTATTTTCTTAACGAGATTGCTCACTGAACCATACTCGGCGATGTCGATGCGGTCCTGCATGTAGGTGGGTAGACCAAGGGCGAGGTGGGCCATCTTGGTGAGTTCCGTCATGTTTGGATCGAAGCTGGAGAGCATAAGGAGCTTGGACTGGCAGTAGGCGCTGAGGTCTCCGGAGAAGTAGCGGAATCCAAAGGCTGAGCGAGCCGCGGCAAGACTAGTTTGACTGAAATTGAGGAGGAACGATTCCCTCCAAACAGCCCAGGCAGTCGAGTCGGTGGTAAGGATTGTGGTATCGTACCACTTTCTGGCATCTTCCTCGAGGAGCAAGCGGAGTGCCTCCCAATATCTAGTCGCGGGTATGGCGAGACGAGCACACTCACGCTCGAAGGTATTCAGCCAGGCTTCGGCATTGGCATTTTTACCTGAGAATCGAGGGAGCACAATGTCTTTGGCGAGGGAGGCTAGAGCCTTCTGGGTGGCGTCTGCGGTAACGGCTGGTGAGAAGTTGGCTTGCACAGAGGTTGACGGCGGTTGGGGAGTGACAAACTTTTCGTCAAAGAGATCAAGTGGAACTCCCATAAAATTTGCGTTGCGGTTGGCGTCGAAGTAGAGATCAGCGACGGCCTTTGGGAGAGCGATGCGGAGGGGACGACGAACCCAGCGAGTCTTGGTCTCGCGTTTGGCATTTATAGCTTCAGTCAAGGCGAAGAGGGCGTCATGATGCGAGATCGATTTTAACTCTTCGGGGAAGGCGTAGACATCTTCGTCGTCGTCGTCCTCAAGAGACTGGATGGACAGCATAGTCCAGACCGTAGTCTTGCCAGATGAGGCTGGCGCAGGCTCGGCACGGAGAGTGAACTTGACCAGGGTGGTCATGTTGGAAATTGGGTGCGCGGGGCGTGAGAGTGTAGAACGGGAGCGAAGGCTCGAAAAGAAGGGCACACAGCGCGAACGAAACGGAGATGTTCGAATTTATAAGGTGTTACGGAATTTCGAAATAAAGAGGCGAAACGGAAGAACGAATGCTTTTAATGAAACAAAAAGAATTCGAACATAAAGTCGTTTCGCGGATTCGAACAGAGGCGAAGCGAGAACGAAATAAATCGACAAGTAGTCGGAAATAAAGCTGTGTAGCGGAGGCTACGAAAAACATAATAATGCAAGTTACAACCAATGTACAGAGAATCGTTCGACGAGTAGACGCTTATCAATAAAGCGATAAGGAGGTGGTAACAGAGACTGAATGACAGAGAGGGAGAGAGTGCGATAGGCTGCAGCGAGGAATGAAGAGAGGAAAGTCTTACATATGTATATTGCAATGGAGCAGTCAAGGGTAGGATAATAGAAAATGTTGAATTATTTAAAGAAAAAAAACGATCTCGAAAAATTTTATCTGAAATCTGAATAGTGAATGACTTGTGGCCGGTGGCACCGATCTTGTGAAATCATTGAGGAGTGGCGAAGACAAAATGTGGACATATATTCTGGTTCACATTTAATTCAATATGGAGAGTGAATTTTAAATTATTTAGAAACCAGTAGTCATAGCAAAGTTTCTGGTAGATAATTAGTGACGTTGCTAAACACAATTCTCATATATTTTGAATGGGAAAGTATTTTGAATACCATTTTTACTCACCGGAATTTATGATAATTTGTGAATCCCACTAAAACGATGACTGTTCAAATCCCATAGAGGAACTTCTTTTTGCATTTTTTTTATTTGATTTTTTTTTTTATAAAATCCATTACTCAATATGTTTTTATTTTGTTTTTACTATCTGAGAACTACCTACCAGTTCATGTTTTGATGTATTAAATTTTGATAAATTTTATGCTGCATGTCTGTATAATCATAAAGAAAATGGCTGAGAGCTGAGGCCGATATCCTACACCTTTCATTTTCCTTTGCCACCAGTCTAACCAGCTTCCTTGCCTCTGTGCCAACAACATATCGAACATGCCAGCAGAATCACTGGGAAAAACGATGAAAAAAAGGCACAGATCTGAATGCAAGTACAATACTTGAGAAATTTTTACGTTATTTCCATTATCAATTATAGGCCTGTTTGCATGCTTCCAGTTTTTTAAGATTCTGACAAAACTAATGTCAGATTTGTCAGAATAGCATTCTCATGTTTTAACTCAGAAAACTGGATTGTGTTTGCACGGTTTTCTGAAAATTCAGAATTCTTAACTTCCTTAGAATCTAGTTTTCAATCACTCTAAACTTCCCGAAAATTCTGAAAATAGATGAGTTTCTTTCAATTTACCATATCTCACATTGGTTTGTTTGCACGAATCCAAAAAACTACGAAAAATACCTATTAATTTTTTCATCAATTGCTGAGGATTTGTTGATAAATATTGTTTTGAAGTTCGTTCAGTTATATTTTTACAATTGTTTTTCAATGACAGATACGACTTACCCTCAGCCAATAATAAAATTTTAAAACATTTTTTGGAAATGAAAAATTCCCGAGACTAAAATTAAAACGCCATGAGGGGCTGAAAGTTAGACTAGCCACCTAACTTCAATTTGTATCTGGTACAAATTTCCTCCCTCTTTCAATCTTCTTCTTCCCTCTAAATTCACCTACCTTTTACCTCTCATACTCGTAGCCTCCACTGGGTGGCTGGTACGAAATTTTTTTATTATATATGTGTTACTTATTATAATTTAAAACCTGTTCTGGCTTCCTCTCTCTCTTTCTTTCTCGGAGTAGAAAACACTGTCTAACACATTGTAAAACTTTTGCTGCTCCTTCAACCAGAGTTATTGACAGCCGTACAACTCCATACGATATATTTTTCTGTCTGTAAATTTTTTATTAATACACTCGGTGCTTTTTGTAATGGCTTGATTTTGTAAATTCTTGGGCATTTGGCTCTACTCGAATTCCCCCCTTGGTGACCTATTTGGGTCAATTTCCTAACAATGAATTCCCACTTGGCAATCCCACTCGGTTAAATTTGGTTTTTTTCATAGAATTATGCATGGTTTAAAGTGATAAAACAGATGATGGCAGACTGAGCATGTCTAAACCAGGTAATTCTACATTCACCTCATTGCAGGTGAATGCCCTTATTCTTCATAGTAGAGTGTTTTGGAGCTATGTATTGGTGTTTTTAGGTGGATTCTGCTACCCAGGGTTGCATACCACATTAAAAAAATCAGAAAGCTTTTTGCTCTCTACAAGAAACTTACAAAATAACAATTTTCATTTTTGTCAGTTTTCAGAATTCAGAAAAATTGTGTTTTTAGTTTTCTGAAAACATGTAAACGTACTTTATATCTATTCATAAACATATATATAGATATAAATTTGTTAAGATTAGCAATTCTTAAGTCACTGTTGATATTTTAGTATCGTTCTTACATTCGGGCCTCACTGCTTTAATCTTGCTGAATCACTATCAATATGCGAGGAATGAAAGGAAAAAAAGGAAGTTAAATGAGAATATTGAATTTTAACTTGGAATTTCTCATCTGCTGTCATGGTGTACTTTTGTAAACTGTGGCTTACAAGGGGAAGTTTGTGGAAGACTGAAATGGTGGAGATGGCAACACAGTAGAAAACAAATCAATAGAAGAAGACGTATAATGCTAAGGCTACCAAGCTGTAATTATTTAACTTGAAAAAATGTATATTATATGTAATAACATTATTATAAAACTACCTTTATCAATACTCAAAAACTGAGTAAGTAATTCTTGCAAAATTGAAGATTCAAGTTTATCTTCTTTCTTCTCTTCTATTACCTATACAAAATCAAATTACCTTGTCTTTGTCGTGGGTAAGCATCTCTCCTACTTGATGAATTTAGACCAAATTTTCGTCTCTCATACTTAGCCATCTTTAGATGGTTCCTACAAAGTTTCGCTTCAAAAACTAACCAACCAGAAATTTCACTAAGTGTTGAACTTTCCATGATGTCTCTGTTTTTTGAATCCTTTCCCATACCATATGTAATTTAAAGAAATTTTTTTTGTCTCCAATAAAAAAGGAATGGGTCTGATGAATTAGTTTATTTTTAGTTTTTGTTGTGCCTATGGGTTAGAAGATTTTGAGAAATATTTTGGTTCTGGATAGGTTCTTTTGGAAATTAGTTCTCAGTGCTACCGTACTTAAGGGATGTACTGTCAGTTCTAAGATGTGAAAACTCAAAAAACTGGGAACTGTAATCAAGTTAGAGAGCTTTTACTGAAAGTTTAATTTATGGACCTGCTCTGTTGAAAGTTAGTACTCGGTTCTTCTTTAGGGTTGTATTTTCAGTTCTAAGCAGTGAAAAATCAAAAAACTGGGAACTGTAATTAAGTTAAAAAGTTTTCACAAGATGTTTTACTTATGGACCAGTTCTGTTGAAAGTTAATTATAGTTATCTGTTCTTCTTCAGGGTCGTATTGTCATTTGTAAATTCTGAGAAGTGAAATCTCTAAAAACTGAGATCTTTGATAAAGATCCAACGTTTTCCCTGAATGTTTCGGTTCTAGATCTGTTCCTTTGAAAGTTAGTTCTTAGTTCTCCGTTATGGTTATATTGTCAGTTATGAGAAGTAAAAACTCAATAAAACTGAGAGCCTAAATATTAATTGCAGTTTATTAGTTAGGTACCAGTGACGTAGCAAAATTTTTGCAAATTTTCGTTTGCCAATAGAAGGAGAGAGTTACGTGTTTTTTTGGCTCGGGGAGGGGGGCGGTTGTTGAACACTCATTTCTCTCTTACGCTATGTCAAGGTTAGGTAGGTACCTATTGATATCTAGCTTTGTTATGTTTCAGATGTCTTTTAGTTATTTACCTACATATTTATTTACTTGTTTATTTATCTATTTTTTCAACTTGTACTAGATGCATAAATATGATATGTAAGATGACATGTACAATGGTACGTAGCTGAAAACAAAATAAATTACAAGAGGTTTTGTTCTTTTCGCGAATACGACCTTGAGAATTCTGAATGACAAGAAGCCCTACAATCGTGATTATTGATTTTTAATTGAAACATTTTTTCCTCATCCTTAGATTAATGGTGAAATAAAACATTCATTTGAAAACCAGTTAACAATTAATGATTTGGGAAATACTATTGAAGCATCACCCGAACTAAGTTATAATTATAATTTTTACGGAGACATTCATAACAATGGACATACGCTTTTTGCTTATTGTCACGATCCGGATAACCGATTCAAAGTAAGTATGTTAAATTCAAAAATTTCATTTTTATTTTTAGAGTTTTAAAAAAGCAAGGTTAGGGGGTGGCCAATTTCATCTTCACCTGCAAAACAAATGCAAGTAAAGCAAATGTGGGAACGGGAGTTTCCCACCAGAAGATATTGGGGTGTACAAATGTACACCCTATTGCGTGTCCGTATAAGGTACGTAAGGAGAGCCAAGTCCTCATACCACGACGACGTGCGTATATACGCGGGCAGTTAGGCGGCGTATCGGTGAGTGCGCGTGTACGTGTGTTCACGTAGGCCCACGCTACTCGCCGTACGCCATCGGTCACTCGCTACATCGTGAGCGAGTGCCGCGTTTTTACCCGCCGATTGACGTGAGTTCGATCGGCGGTTTGCGTGTTTTATTATCGCCCGCGCGTCGTCGTCGTGCGCGTATAGGCCGAGCCTATCTTGGCGGGTGCGGGTGAACCCCACAGCACTCCCCCCAGCTTTTGCGTCGCACAAAAGCGATACCAAGATAGGGGGAGTTCATCCGCCGAATCCTACCCTAACTTAATATTTCGATGGGACCTAGTGTCTTCCATCTTTCTTCTCCATCTCCCAATTGTGGAGGAAGGAGGCAAAGGCCGCACCTAGGCTACGATATTGATCGGTGCGGGCCCCTTGTCTATCCCTGTAGGACATCCTACTATTTCTACCCTGTCAATGGGGGGCTCGCTGGGCTCGATTGTCCTGGCGAGAGTAGGGAGTGGGGCGAGGGTTAGGATAGTGGGTTTGAGATGGGGGCGCGTTGCTCTGGGTAATGGACCCTGCAACGTAGCCCCTAGGCGTACCCCAAAGTGTGGGTAGCCTGGCTACCACAATGGGTTCCGGTCTTGACTCGATTGCTCGAGTTTGGATTGACCATTGTGGGGAAGGGGGAACAATGGATTCCACTGCCTCTGCCACCGAGGGTGCAACTTCCATCGGGAGCACCGGTGGTGGTTGCACAGTCGGGGCATCGTCCGTGGTGGGATTGAGGAAAGGCACAACAAGAGGAGCCATTTCCCTCAGAATTTCTCGGACGGGACTGCAGGGAGGAGGTAGGTTTAGAAGAGTATCCTCCGCTTCCTCTCGCAGTAGTTCCTCTTCCCTGGCCTGGTCAACAATGCATTGTCGGCGCATTTCGTCCGAGAGGCGTTCCTCTGCGGATTCATCAGGCTGGGGTGAGGTTTCGGATCTGATCTGGTTTTCAGACATGATCGGGTTTGATTTTTGAGAAAGTTCGAAAAGATATAAAAGTTGTGTGAGGAGAGGGTTTAGAGACAGATGGAACTGTTCTAAGGCTTTTGCAACAGCAAAAATATAAAAATGACACGAAAATATTAAAAATGGCAGAAAGTAAGAAAATAGAGAAGACGACCTAAACGCATGAACGTTTGTAAGACGAGTGAAGTTCGTTCTAAGTTCATGTTTAGGGTTGGTCTATTTTTCTCTCGCCTTATCTGTCGTTTACTTCGCACAGTTAAATAGGTCGTGTGAAAACTAGCAATTTGATGCCAAACTCGACATGTTTTGGTTTATTCTAAGTCGAGGAATCGTATTTCAAAGATTCACAATATTTGACAATAGAAATTTTCACCTGCATTTGTGTGTTGATAAGAAGTGATGTGAATTCTCGATCGTGGGCGGATTACGCACGTGCATGTTTTCTCGTCATCGAGGTTATTGTACTCGATGATGAGTTTTTATCAGGCGCGTTTTTGTGACGCGCCGTATTTTAACGCTCGATCGAGTGTGCGGAGTAAAGGTTTGAGTCCTGGCTCCGACAAGTCACTTGTTATTATTTTTTGGGCTGAGTTTAATTTTTAAAAATGCTCAGTCAACGGGGAATGTATTTTTGGTTTTCCCTCGGTGTTTTTAGAGGTGTTTTATTATTTTCTATCATTGGGTTTGCTAGTTCTCCAGAATAGCTTTATTAGTTTGGCTTAAATTCTGGGATTTTTGTCAAAGTTAATCTTTAGAGGATGTTAACTTTTGACTGCAAATTACTCGTGAGTATAGGTTGTAATTTGTGACTCTATGATTTTTGTGCAATCCGAGCAGACTTGCGAGTAGGATGTAAGTTTTTGTTTTTCGTGGAGCCCTTGGGTCTGCCTCTCTTCCGTTTTATGAGTGGCTCGGAAGGGTCGAATAATATCTCCACAGTGTCATCATTGAATTTGACACGTTTTTTTGTTTTTTGATTCGGAGCAGCTAACTCTAACTTGTTTGGGTTAGGCTCTGAATGTTGTTTAAGAATTTCTGCGTTTGGTGAATCATTTTTAGTTTTGATTTCGACTGATGTGTCAGTCTGTTCAGGCACTGAGGATGCGAGATCACTATTGTGTTTGATCTCTAATTCCTTTTGCTTGATTGTTGCTTTAAGCTGTCCTCTATCCTCAGTAACCGGGAATGCAGGTTTAAGTCTATCAATTGAGACTGTTTTCTGTTCCCCTGCTATCACGATGACAAAATTTTTGTCGTCACGTGATATGACCTGGTATGGGCCGGCGTATGGCTTTTCAAGTGAGCCTTTAAGTCTGTCATCGCGCACCCACACATGAGATGTTGTGGCTAGGTGCTTTGATACATAGACTTTGGGCTGGCCATGTCGAGCTGCTTGGGATATGACGCTATTTGCGTCATCCCTGATGTTTTGGACCATCAGTTCGGGACTTATATTTTCACTAGTTGTGAAAAAGTCACCTGGTAAGCGTAGCTCTTCGCCTAGCGCAAGTTGTGCTGCAGAAAATCCTGTGTCTGATTGTAGTGCAGATCTGAGGCCAAGTAAGATGGTTGGAAGGACGTCAATCCATCTCTTCGTGTCTGCAGCCATTATGGAGGCTTTTAGAGCACGGTGCCACCTCTCTACAGCACCATTTGCTTGAGGGTGGTATGCTGTGGTGTGATTGTGTTTTACACCCAGCTTGGACGTTAGTTCATTGAAGAGTGAACTTTCAAACTGGCGGCCTTGATCGGTTACAATTACCTCTGGCACGCCAAAACGGGCTATCCAATTAATGTACAGTTTTTCAGCAACTATAGGGGCTGTCATTTCTGCAATTGGGATTGCCTCTGTCCATTTTGTGGCTCGATCTATCATCGTCAACAGGTATTTTTTGCCTCGAGATGGTGGTAATGGACCAACCAAATCGATGTGTATGGTTTTGAATCGCTCGGTTTTCTTGAAACGTTTGAGTGGGGATTTCGTATGTCTACCGACTTTGGACTGTTGACAATTCAGACATTGTCTTGCCCATAGGTTGCAGTTGGCTTTCACGCGAGGCCAAACAAATCGCGATGATACTAAATTTGCAGTACATTTGGGTCCCGGGTGTGACAGGTTGTGCACACTATTGAACGCCATTTTTCGATATTGTTTGGGCAAGAACGGTCTGTCCTTGCCAGTACTAACATCGCATGTAACGATAGTGCTAGTACCTGGGATTTTCCTAGGTCTCAGTTTTAAGTTGGATGACTCATTGGTTAGTAACTCCTCGAGTTCCAAGTCCATTGTCTGATCTCTTGCGATTTCAGGATATGGTAACTGAGTTGGGACTGAGACTGCATCGATCCTGCTTAAGGCATCTGCTGGGATATTAAGTTCTCCCTTTACATACCTAATGTCAGTAGTGAATTGACTGATAAAGTCAAGTTGTCTCAGTCTCCTAGGACTTGCTGGGTCAGTTTTCTGCATAAAGGCATGTGTGATGGGAAGATGATCGGTATAAACCGTGAACGATCGACCCTCTACATGGTGTCTGAAGTGCTTTATCGCAGCATGGACTGCCAGTAACTCCCTATAGTATGTACTGTAATTTTTTTCAGCTTTTGACAGCTTTCTCGAGAAAAACGCGAGTGGTTGATTGATGTCATTTTTCATTTGGTACAACGTGGCACCAATCGCAAAGTCAGAAGCATCGGTTGATATACATAATGGCAGACTGTCGTCTGGGTGAGCCAGTAGCGTTGCGTTTGCTAGCAGATTTTTTATATTTTCGAAAGCTTGTTCAGCCTCCTGGTTCCAAGCAATCGGAGTTCTGTCTCTCTTCTTGTTGGAAGTGCACAATGCGAATAGCTTGCTTTGTTCAGCAGCTGCATTGGGCATGCAACGCCTATAAAAATTAACCATCCCCAAGAACCTTCTCATAGAAGCGATGGTTGTTGGTTTTGGAAATTCTATTATTGACTGCACTCTGGTCTTCGTTGGAGAAATACCTTCGGTCGAGATTGTGTAGCCGAGGAAGTCTATTGCGGATTGTGCATATTCGCACTTTGCAGGATTGACAGTAAGGCCGGCAGCGTACATACGCTGGAGTACAGCTCTTACATTTTTCTCGTGTTCTACCTCACCGCCTTCTGAGCATATACATATATCATCCAGATATGCATATGCAAACGGTAAATCTCTAAACAATCCGTTGATAAATCGCTGGAATGTTTGTGCCGCATTGCGGAGTCCAAATGGCATTCGTAAATATTCGAATAGCCCAAAGGGCGTGATTACCGCCGTCTTTGGTATATCCTCTTTGGCCACAGGTATTTGATGGAATGCCCAATTTATGTCCATCTTTGTGAACAGTGTTTTGCCCTTCATGTTCGCATTAAAGTCCATTATATTTGGAACTGGATAGCGATCAGGGACTGTTTTGGCATTCAGGGCTCGATAGTCACCAACGATTCTCCATTTGCCACTAGCCTTCTTTTTAATTAAGATAGGCGTACTCCATGGACTTTTGGAGGGGCGGACAATACCTTCCTGTACCATTTGATCGTACAGTTCTTTGGCTTTTGCTAATTTCTCGGGAGGTAATCTCCTAGCTTTAGCCACGCAGGGTTGCCCTTTAGTTTCAATCATGTGGACTGTATCGTGTTTGTATGGAGCGTCTCTTTTGAAGGATGGCTGTGTAATGCCAGGGAAATCTTCAAAGAGTTTCATTAGTTTTTTGTTGATTTTAGTGCAACTATCTAGCGCTTCGTTAATTTTATACATTAGCGTTTTGCCCTCTACAAATAATCCTGTTGTAGAATCGATAAGCTTAGAATTTTTCAAATCGACCATTAGACCAAAGTGTGCTAAAAAGTCTGCACCGAGGATAGCGTTTGGAACTTCTGCAATGGTGAAGGACCACATCATGTCTCTTCTCAGTCCGATGTTAACTTCGCTAGTCTCAATACCGTAAGCTGGAATACTTTGGTTATTCACAGCCCGGAGGTGGTATTTCGGAGTTCGTACTTTATGAGATTTGCTAGCTGGTAGAATGCTAAGGTCTGCGCCTGTATCTACCAAGTACCTTCTCCTGTGTTGCCTGTCTCTTATGAACAGGCGGCGCGAGTATGTTTCCGAGGGGGCTTCCGCCGCAAGAATGACCCCTCGTTCTAGTTTAACTCTGGCTTTTTCGCATTCCACCAGGCACATTTTGGAGTGCACTTGGCGGCTGCTGCGTCAAACACATTATGGTAATAACACCATTTTTCATTCCAAGGTTTTCGGTTGGGACTCTTGGTTTTGTTGCTGTTACGAGGAGGTGTGTTTTTCCTATCTCTACTCGTTGATCTATCAGATTTTTGGTCTCTTGACCTACTCTGTCTGTTAGATTTGTTATTGAACTGCCTAGACCTGTTTCTCTGGCTGCTGTAATTTTTGCCAGAGTTGATTGTGTCTCGGAGTTTTTTATTCTCCTCTTTTAGGTCCCTGAAGTTGCGGTTCATTTCAGCAATTTGGGCTGCCAGTGTATTTTCGTTAGTTCCAACCTCTGATGATACTGCAGCTATGGTTGTGCGATTGGCATCAGCCGCTAGTGCATCATCAGCCAGTCTGGCCAGGTACTCTAGCTTTGCCTTAGTATCAGCTCTATTTGCTCCAAGAGTATAAATAAGTCTTGAAGTATCAGCTGGCAATTGTTTGCAGAACTGGTTGGCAATTAGTGCTGGGGTGACCATAGTTCCTCCGGTTTGTATTAATTTGGCCATGTAAACTGAAGGTTTGTCGTCTCCCAGTTTTATGCCGCCTAGGACTCTATTCAGTGTTTGGTCGTCAGTCATTCCAAACACTTGTTTGACTCTGTCACAAAACCATTTGAATTTATCTTCTATTTCGGCTGGACATTTCATTACATCTGGTGCACTTCTCATTATCTGGGGCGGCATTTCTCCACAGATCAGTTTGTATTTTAGGTGATCTGGGACTTCTTCGCTTTGGAAGGCGCCCTCCAGTAAGGCTAACCAGAGGTCAAGTTCCCGTGGTGTAAATTCGGGGATCTTGACTTTGTATTTCTTTTCTGCTGGTCTGGGAGCTCGGTTCTGCTCTCGCAAGTCCAGCACATTTACGAATCGGTCAAGTATGTCATCGATTCCACCAGCCGGTTGTGGCCGACCAGCAGATTGTGCTGCTGGTGGCTGTTGGCTGAGTCTGAGTCTAGCTAGTTCTGCTTTAAGCCTTTCAGTTTCAGCTTGGGCCTCTTGTTTTAGTCTACGGGCCTCCTCAGCTTCTTGCTGTGCTGTTTCTAATGCTGATGGCATGCTATTTCTCCTTTGAAGAATATTGCCAAACGGAAATGTGCAAGGCTCTAATATTTGTGAGTCTGCAGTGGTACTGAGAGTGCTAGGCTGTGCAGCGACAGATTCTGCAGGGAGCTGTGTGCCACTCCTCAGTATCCGGATACCAAGTTCCTCTTGGGAGACTTGGGTTCCAAGCAATTGTGCTTGGGTTCTCCTTATTTTCTTCTCTGAGTCAAGATTGAACACAGAGGTATCGACGTTTGTTGCTGACTCTGGAGGGGTGAGTGGATTAGTCTCACTTAAATTTTCCAGTTCTGCTTATCCCTGCCCAGTCCTATGAAGACAGGCAAATTTATTTGAACAGGGGGGTAAGTACCACTAACAGAATTAGTCTACAATTGGTTGCCTGCAAAAATGCACAGTCACAACCTCTGTAATGTCAGCAATTGGGATGCTCAGTAATGCAGCATCACCCTTAGTGTGCGTGCTACTTGAGATTCTATTTCCCTGTCAACGCTAACTTGTATGCGTGACACCCCCTTCTACCCTTCACAGCAGAAAATAAAAATGATTTTCTGCTCCTCGAAAAGTAAAATTTTTCGGTACTACTAGTCCTCTCGTAACAAGCGTTTTCACGCCAGCGCTAGTTGCGCCCGAGAGGTTGGTAGCGCTAGTTGCGCCCCTGTGGATAGCGCCGAAGCGCCCCGGTAAGGGTGGGAAGGAGGAAAAAAATAAAAATTTTTTTTTTTTTTATTTAAATCACGTCGGGGTCACCACTGTGGGAACGGGAGTTTCCCACCAGAAGATATTGGGGTGTACAAATGTACACCCTATTGCGTGTCCGTATAAGGTACGTAAGGAGAGCCAAGTCCTCATACACGCTGGCATTTAGCGGACACGACGACGTGCGTATATACGCGGGCAGTTAGGCGGCGTATCGGTGAGTGCGCGTGTACGTGTGTTCACGTAGGCCCGCGCTACTCGCCGTACGCCATCGGTCACGCCATCGGTCACTCGCTACATCGTGAGCGAGTGCCGCGTTTTTACCCGCCGATCGACGTGAGTTCGATCGGCGGTTTGCGTGTTTTATTATCGCCCGCGCGTCGTCGTCGTGCGCGTATAGGCCGAGCCTATCTTGGCGGGTGCGGGTGAACCCCACAGCAAATTTACCTTGGCTAAAATCCTAAGAAAAGTCACATACCTACCATAGACAGTGGTCAAAGAATTACCATTGCCCAATTTAGGCTGCCAGGTATCCATTTTGACCCTGAGTTTAGACCCTGCTGACACAGAAGTTGAAACATCGTAAAACTGGCTGTACAAAGTTTCACGGCTATTACATTGCTGAGTTAATCCAAAATGTAGCTGAGGCTAACACACATTGAAATCAATCTATTGGCATCAAGAAAACTCAACATACCTTAGGTATGGAAAAGAAGCCATGTATTGAGAGTGAAAAAAATGTGCTAACATAATGCACATAAAAATAAAGTACAGTTCTAACCAAGTAACTGAGATCAGTTTAATACAACTTTTAAAGTTCCTATATGAGTGTAACCTACCTTGTATGTGAAAAGTTTCTTGCAACTTAAGAAAAAAACTTAGGTCTTGGTGTTATACAAGAAAAAGTTTCTTAAATAATAAATTTATCAGTGAATTAGATTGAGCATGGAGAATGACGTGAAAAAATAACTTCAGACAAAAATTAAATTTTAAAAGATAGCTTTCATAAGACAGTGTAAAACGTTGTGTGAAATCTAGTGTACTTACAAAGACACACTAAGACAGCTACCAACAATTGCATTATGGTATCACATCCAGAGGTCGTAGCTAAGTACTCCGTGGAACTGAAATTGTAAGAAAATGTAATAAAATCATATAAAAAATGTTGTTTTGGTAGGTTTTAGAATAAAGGCATTTTTTCTTCAATTAGAGGCCCAGTGACACTATCTTAACTCTCCTGTGAAAATTGTTATCAACTCTTACACCAAATAGGTACCTAGATATTTCATAAAATATACACACCTCAAAAGGCTAATTTGATCGCTTTTCCCATTTTTACTTGTTTTTATACTCATATATATATATATTTTATATAGGTACGTACATAAATGTATATGTGTATATATGTTTATATGTTGCAGTCAATTACTTCCAAAAATTCCTTGATAAAAGGAAAAAAATATGCAAATTTTACTTGATGTCCTCGATTGTTACAAATTTTGTCTAAATCCATAGACAAAATAATACGTCAAAAACTTAAATATTTTCTCAGTGTTAGGGAATTACGGAATTAATGTCTTTAACTGTTTTTCATTTACTCACTTACAAATATAATTAAACCAAAAAAAAAAAAAAAAAAAAAAACAAAAAACAAAAAACAAAAAAATAGTGTAAATGTACTTGTTTTAGAATGTTATTAACTTATTATTTTTGACTGAAAACGATTAAGGAATTATCAATAATACGAGAAAAATTTTAGTTAATTTTGTAAATAAAGTGGAAAACAAAAATACTTGCGAAATGCACATTAGGCAATTTTATAAATACTTCGTTAAAAAAACAATCCACTTTTCACTACACCATTTCTAACAAAAGATACTTATACTTTCACGAAATAGAAATATTATGCATGGAAATATATAACTTAATTTATTAAGAAAGTTGTAGTTACAATTTATTGCAAAAATTAAAATAAATACATACTTATAAAGAATTTTAAAATCAATGGCATGTGCAGTTTAAACTGTAGGTATGGCATGCATATATGAACCAGATCTAAAAGAAATTTGGTACTTAATGGTTCAGTTATTTTGAAGAAAACTGAAAAACAAAAAATTTCTACAAAAGTGCTAATTTTTCCAGGATTCTGAGGAAACTACAACATTAATCAGGTTCAAATGTTTTTTTATGAAAGATAGTCCTCATGTAGACACAAGTCTGATATGAGTTTGGTCCGTATTGATGGAGAAGTTTCCGAGAATAATGGGGAACAAAAAATTGCTGGAGAAGAAAAAATCCCCTGTGTAGCATAAAGTATTTCTTTTCTTATTATTACTGCACAAAGGGTTACAAGCGTCCTTTCAATATTGAATTTAGCATCAAGTTTGTATTTGAAGCACAATGAGTTGCGATGTCAAGGGGCGTTTCATTATTATATCGTATTCCAGGAGACAAGGTTGCATTGGTTAAAATTAGAGCCAATTATTAACTTATCAATAAAAGGATAAAAAAAATTAAATTATTTTTTCACAAATTATGTCTTTGAAAATGTTTTTAAAGAGTATTTTTTGAAGAACTTTTATACTTTTATTCAGCCTTCAATAATATCTTTGAATTCAAGATGACTGATAAATGAAATTGTCAAACTGATATTCTAGCGAAGTGAGACTCCTCTAGAATTTTTTCTTTAAATTCAGTATATTTAATACTTACGAACTTTTTACACATTTTTCAGGAAATCGCCGGTGTCTTGTCAAGAACAGAGGCCGCTATGAGAGATCCAATTTTCTATCGTTGGCATGCCTTCATAGATGATATCATAGATCGTTACAGAAAAACTTTAACACCATACGATGATCCAAAAGAGGAAGAGGTAAAACAGCACTTGGTTGCTAAAACTGCTTAAAAATAAATATCTGCTGCCTTTTTCCATTAATCTCGATAAGTATTCTTTTCTAAAATTTTCAGAGGGAGTTCAATGGAATAGAAATCGAATCTGTGGAAATCAACACTCATCATAGTGAAAAGAAAAATGTTATCAAAACTTTTTGGCAGAAAGACAGTGTGGATGTCAGCGATGGTATTCTCAGTCTGAAGGAGCATTCGGAATTGAAAAAGCGACCGGAAAAAGTATTCGTTAAGTTTAGCCATTTGCAACATACGAACTTCACGTACAAATTCAAGGTAAAATGATTCACTAATAGGCGTGTATATTAAAGTCGATGCTACAAAAGATAATAATGCCTGTTCCAAATAGACTAAGTTTAGTCTACGATAATAGGAGCTCCTTCAAAGTTCTTATCTATCACATATAACGTGGCTAAGTATACCTATAATTACCTATATAGGAATTGCAGATTCAGAAACAAGCAACTCATTAACATGTAGGTAGATTGTATGATTGATAATTTTCGAAGAAATTATATTTTAAAATATTGTATTGAAACCTTAAGTATTTGTTCAAATTAGGAAGTTTTTAAGTGAAAAAGTTTGTGGGAAGTAGCCTAGTTGCTTTTCTATAAGCTTGAATTTGACCCAGTTACTTTAGGGATTTCTGCTCGAACACCAACAGCTCATAATATAGGTAGATACCTATATGTATATACTGGGAATTTGAGCTTGCTACAAATTCATAACGTTCCAATTTCAATTTACAATTTTCAGAATCTACGAAAGGAGACTAAGAGAAAATTGATTAAATGTTTTTTCTTTATTATCACAATGAAGGTGAAAATGTTGCTGAACAAAGGTTACTAGGATACCAAATTCTGAGAATGATCTGAAAGGCTAAAATTTAATAATATTTACAAGAGGTAGGCTTTTCAGTTAGGTATTTTAAAAAATAAAAATTATTTTGGAATTGCTAATTGTGTTTCATCAGATCAACTCATCAAACACTGTATTGTTGAAATTTATGTTTGGGTGTATTTCTCGCAGAGGTTGTTTAAAAAATTTGTTTTTTTCAGAATTGGTTTTATACTCAGTAGCAAAACAAGTTTACTGAATTCTTTGACAGGTATATATAGAGTGCCCGAAAAAAATGAAAATTACAATAGCTGATTTAAGGGCATGTAAAAATTTTAAATTACTACACTAGAATATGCACAAACTATCATTTAAAAGTAAACTGAGTCAGACAGTGGTTATTATTCGAGAAAACAATTTCGCGAGTAGATCAAGCAGAATTGTTTTTTAGGTGTATTTTGTATTCTAGAACTGACTTGGATTAGAAACCCACACCTCCTCTCCCAAAAACCGACCCAAATGCCCAAAATTGATATTTATTCTAAACTTTAGACTCCTCAGAGACCTCTTAAAAATTCCGGAGTCGGCATTTTCAGAACACTTTCCCCCTCTCTCTGAGGGTCTGGGTATCGGTACAGATGAAAAAACTGTAGGTAGGTAAACTTGTGGAGAGTAAGCAGAAATATTAAAACTGCTCTCTTTGTTCTAGTATCTATAACGATTGTTTACCATAAATATTAGGATGTTTTCATCTCTCTTTAAATAACTTGTTAGATGGATATTGCACCTTCGCTGAAATTTCCAAAATGACATCATAGTATTGCTTAAGATTTATTTTTATTCGACAGGTTCGCAACAGTGGATCGAAACCAATTACTGGTGTTTTCAGAATTTTTATGGCGCCGAAATTCGATGAGACTAAACAAGAAATGAAATTCAATAAATTGAGAAAATTCATGATCGAATTGGATAAATTCACCTATACCTGTATGTTATTTATTGCCATAATTAAATTAAACTAGATCCATTTCCTGATGATAGGTGTTGGATGGTTTTATATTTTTTCTATTTGTTTTTCTGTTTCTATGTCAAGTGGAGAATGGCATTAATGAAGTCTCTCGTGAATCCACGTCTTCATCGGTCACTATTCCATTTGAACAAACGTTTATGAACATGGAGGAGGCGTACAAGTTCTACATAGACGAAAAAAAACGTGAGAAAGTGCTCAGTTACTGTGGTTGTGGATGGCCCCATCATATGCTTATTGGAAAAGGGACGGAATCTGGATACCCATGCATTTTGTTTGTCATGATTACCAATTACGACAAAGATAAGGTAAATGATACAGACCTAATTTTTATTTTATTGAACTTCTCATCATACTAACAAGAAGGACCGAATGCAAGTGCAAAAATGATACTTATTACTCACGAAATACTTGGACCTAAATAATACTCGACTACTTAGGAGAACTGGTCAGATCATTGCATAGGTAATATCTATTGTAACGTATATTTTCGTCTATTTTTAGAAATGACGAACATATTCGTCTACACATTTTCGAATACCAAAAACGTAGATATTTATCAACAATAATCATCCTATAACTCTTCATAAACAACCACTAAATTACCCGTATTTGATTTTATGAATATAGATATACTTTCTGTATATTCATGACCTAATTGTACCTGTCCCTCGAGTACTCGATGAGTCAGCACAACCCTATAATAACAACACCCTACCACACTTTACCTATCCAACACATACGTTTTCATACCCTGAACGAGTATATAATCCCTCGATTCAGTGGAATAAGACACAGTTCCTTGACAGCTACTTCTAAGTACCTGGAACCTCTCTTGTAGAAGTCTCTAGTGAACAGATAGTCTTGCTTGTTGAATTGTGATTGTATATGTATAAATATTAACGTATATTTATGTACTGTGATGTACGAATTATTATTTTATTAAATGTGTAAACTTACTCATGTGGTTTAAATATTATTGAGTCTCTAACAAAGGTTAAGGTCCACGATAGTCTGTGGATGATAAACTTGAATTTAGTTTAGAAGTATTACTGCTCTAAAAGTACGTGATATTTCGTGTATGGTGTAAGACTGAAAGTGGTTCTAATTAGGTACATTACCACCTCTTTTGGCCGTTACATCTATTCCTAATTTTCATTCGTGCATTTGGGCATTAGTAGCCATCTAACTTTAATTATTGACCCATGGAAATAAAGTTCTAAAAATTTTTCAAGTAAACATTCTTTAAACATTGTATATGGCAGTACATTATTGCGACTGAGAAAAATGTGACAAAAATTTTGATTGAGGAAAAATTCACATCCTCAGTTTTATTGTCTCTAATTGCAGTAATTTAGTGTTCAAAAGATTAAATTTAATGTTTCATCATTAGGTATTTACGAAACTTGGCCGATTTTTTAACAAATTTAACCAATAAGTTTTTTTGTTGATATTGCTCTCCTCTCCTCTTACCTTTTGTGTCTTTATACCTATAATAGTAAATTGTAGGTTATAGGACACAACATACCTACTTAGATAATATGCAGGCCTTAAGAAAGGGGGAGTGGGGATTCCCCTAGCTCCGAATTTTTAGGGGCCCGTTATTTGAAAAAAATAAATAAAATTAAGAAGATTTTCTTAGAAAATCTACGGAAAAACCCCTAAAAAAATTTGTTCTGTCATTCCGCCTACGAAATTAGCTTTTTTAATATATATTATTAAACCTTTCCCACATTTAAATTGTGGATACCGCATTGAACGCATGTGATTTAAATTTTTTGGAAGGTTCATAAATTTTTTCTCCTCATGCCTGAATTTTCTCTTTATGATCCGTTAATATGATGTGCTCCAAAAAACATATCAGCTGATGTATCGCACAATAAAATATGAAAAGTCGAAATTTGGCCCCCTTTCGAAGTCCCCATGGCTTAAGGAATTGGTTGAAAGAAAACATGAATGTCAAATTTTAAATTAGTGCTCCAAAAATGGTATACGCTGATCCATCACAAAATAAATTACAAAAGGAGAACTGATAATAATCCAAAAATCACTTTTTTTTTTTAATAAGGGGCTTTGTCCTCCGGTCCCCTATTTTTTATTTTTTATTTTAATGAGGGTGAACCCAAATCCCTTTTTTCCTTTTCTTCTGTATTAAAAAAAACAACAACAAATAAGAGCTTAATGGTTCAATCCAATGCATATCGTCAAATATTTTTAGCCAGTATGTATTGGGCCTTATTATTGGCTCTTTCCATTACGTCTGATTTTTTTAGCCGGTAACGCTTTTTATTGTCGGATTCGTCCAGTTAAAGTCACATGAGTTTATTACTGATAGTAAAGCCATTTCTCTTCAAAAATTTCAGGTAGAAAACTCGGCGATGGAATCAGAGTCCTGTGCAAAATCTTCAATCAGTTACTGCGGAGTACGTGATAAAAAGTACCCAGATAAACGACCCATGGGTTTTCCATTTGATCGGCCAGTTAAAGATTCGAAAGCTCTCTTGGCCTCATTTATGACTAAAAATATGTATCAAATAGATTTCAAAATTGAATTTACCAACGAGACAAAAGAAAGGCGAACAATGACAGAATTGAAGTCGTAGTCCAACAAGAAATCCTCGTAAAATATTTTATTTTATTGCTTACCTATATATATTTTATTATAATATCGGTATCGTCTATATTACATTATAATAATTGAATAATCATAATATTGTTGCTAATATGCAGTTATTACTTAGAAAATTTACATATAAAACATTCATGCCTGAAAATGTGTTTTCCAAAAATGTTTTGTACTGAAAGCGTCCGTTTGATGGTTCCTATTGTGCTAAGCATGGAATGGTATTATAGCTTTCTTATGCATTATAAAAAAAGGTTGAACTAAAATCTAGGTTCTCAATAAGCCCTGTTAAGAGTATTAGAGCTCGTAATTCAATTCTAGAGTTTTAGCAAATTTTTCTCAGAGGAAAATATAGTATAAGACAAAAATTACAAAACTAACAAGGAAAAAAAAAAGTCATCAAAAAATTTTTTAGTTTCGCAGAAGAGAAAGAGTGTGTGGAATACCTTGTCGTGAGAGATATTCTCACCAGAAGGAAATTCAACAGAATTTAAGCGTGTTCACCCACTTCGTACATAAGTACGGGTAAGCCAGAACCAGACCGAACACTGGCGATTTTAGAGCCGGTTCTAAGAGTTTATATACTGGTTTTGGCACACGCACACAAACACACGTACATAAGGTAATACGTACGTTAGTGAGAACAGCCAGGTCATATCATCCCCTACCAAGATAAGAGATGTCTGGCCGGTTCATGTACGAATCGTGACGTCGTCGTACCGTGTCACGATTCAGTACTCGTACATTACCTGCAAGTATATGCAGGTAAACACAATCGAACGAGTTTCATGTGTTTAACGTCATGTAGACGAATAATTGGCCTGCCCTTTGGGGCGGCGACTGTCATCGAGGGGTCCAAGCCCCTTTTACCTCACACCAGTGAGTCCCCACAGCTACTGCCCCCCAGTTTTTGCGCCGCAAAAACAATCAAAAATGCGCAAGGCCTGGGGGGACATGCGGGTTTATGAGCGCCTTTTCTGGTCTGCCTCCCACTTGGCTAGCGCGCTCCCAACTGCAGCGCCGACGCATTTGTACGATTGTTGTCTTGCATCGGCTCGCCTGGTATTGGGCGCGACTGCCTTCTCCCCTATGCCTTGGTGGATGATTTTTTGTATAGGCATAGGGGTGGTGGTGGGAGTGAGGGGGAAGCGGTCGTTTAAAGATTGGCTTTCTCAGCATCGGGGAGTTTGATGTCTCCAATGCCAAGGCAACCATCTTTGCCTTCTTGTTTGCTGCCTGCTCAGCCGTAAAAAGGAACTTCATCGGCTCCCTGGTCTCTGTAGGTTTCAGCACCGATCTCGGGGATTCTGTTTTCGGGGCCGATTCTGGCAGTGACCGGGGAGGAGAGATGCTCGGTGGGAGCAGAGTCGTCATCTCCATCAGGACTTGATCAATGGGAGGAGCTATGTCCATAAGGAGCTCCTCCTCTATCTGGTCCAATTCCGTTCTTTGCTCGGTCTTCTGCTGAGTCTGTGAGGGCTCAGCAGTTTTCCGGGTGAATTGGGAGGTGGTGGACTTTAGGATAGGATTAGTTGGCAGTGACATTAGAAGGTTGTTAAGGAAACAGGAACCAAAAATATATCAGAAAAACACGTCCAAGTATTCTGGCGGTTCTGAAATGGGTGATTTTACTTCGATTTTCGATTTACCATTACAGTTATGTTTCATTCTTTCCGAATCTTCTTATCAACATGTAGAGGGGATAACGCTTAAAATTCTCGGCCGTATGCAAGTTTTCTGGTTAAGTTATGATCGGTTTAAGCAGAGTTATGCCTGAAATAAACTCAGTGAATATAATTTTCGAATTTATTCTTACAAAGGAATCTCCGCTTGTGACGTGACAACGTTGAGATTATCTTTGTGTTTAACGGTAAACGCACGTTGCAATGTTTTGTTTCCGTATTGCACGTGGATTTGTTTATTCCTGTCATTTTCATTTTGTTGGCGTTCCTCGTTTGCTTATTTCCGGAGTTTCTTTTGTCTCGCGGAGTTCCGATATTCCTCGCATATTTTTTTAGCGGTTTTTAACTTACGTAGCGGATATTACTTTTTTGGGAGTAAATTTTATTTTCTTCGCATTAACCTCTCAGACATGTGAGAAGGGCGGGAATTTTTATGTTTTTTACTGCCAGGGGCCTGCCACTTTTACGTGGACATAAGGGGGCCTAAGGATCAAATGTTTTGGTTGTAACATTGTCCGAAAATCTTACTGACTTTTTTAGTGTTTTCTGTTGTGGATTATTTTTCTCACTTTTTTCGACGAATTTGTCTGTGTTTATTGGTGAATCCGTCTGTATATTTTCTACATTTTCCTTCTGCAACCTTTTTATTCGTTTATTGTCACTTACCATGTATGCAGGCTTCAATCAGTCGATTGAAATTGTTCGAGGTTCGCCTGAAATGAGTATCACGTGATACTACTTTGTAAGGACCGGCATATGGTTTTTCCAGCGCAGATCTCATTTTTTTGTCTCTAACAAATACATGTGAGGTATTGGCCAAGTGTTTCGAGATGTAAATCTTGGGCTGGCCATGGCGAGCTGCCTGTTTTAGAAAGTTATTGGCATCATTTCTTATTTTTGTACCATAATTTCGGGGCTAACTTCTTTCGATTCTGTGAAGAAGTCCCCTGGGAGGCGTAGCTCTTTGCCAAATGCTAATTGCTCTGCAGAGTGACTTGTATCGGTTTGTAGGGCAGATCGAAGGCCTAAGAGGATGGTAGGAAGTATATCTACCCATCTCTTAGTATCATGAGACATGATGGAGGCTTTGAGGGCTCTATGCCATCTCTCGATTTTGCCATTGAGGATGGTAAGCTGTGGTATGACTGTGTTGAACACCAAGCTTATTGGACAGCTCTTTGAATAGCAAGCTCTCAAATTAGCGACCTTGGTCTGTAATTATGACTTCTGGTACGCCATACCTCGCAATCAAGGTATCGTATAACCTTGCAGCTACTGTGGGAGCTGACATCTCGTGTTGAGGGATTTCTTCTGGCCATCGTATTACCCTGTCTATTATCATCAACAGGTATCCTAGAGATGGTGGCAATGGGCCTACCAAATCCATATGAACCGTTTTAAACTGCTCTGTATGTTTGAAGGATTTTAGGGGTGAGCGAGTGTGTCTTCCTACTTTGGATTCTTGACAGTTCAGGCAACTGCGAGCCCATTTGTTGCAGTCAGACTTCATTTGTGGCCATACAAACCTTGCCGAAATCATATTAGCACTACATTTTGGCCCAGCATATGACAGATTATGTACACTGTTGAAAGTAAACCTGCGATATTTTACCAGTAGAAATGGTCTATTCTTACCTGTACTGATGTCACATGTTAATAAAACATCAGTACTGGGAATTTTTCGCTGTCTCAATTTGAGAGTAGTATCATTGTTCGATAACAACTCTTGCAATTCTGCATCCTTAAGCTGTGCTTTAGCTATTTCAGCGTAAGGCAATTGGACAGGAGCTGAGATAGCTTCAATTCTACTCAAGGCATCAGCTGAAGTGTTAAGTTCTTCACTTATATACTGAATGTTGGTAGTCAATTGACCAATATAGTCTAATTGTCGTGCTCTTCTCCGCGATGCCGGTTCTACTTTTTGTGTGAAGGCATATGTTAGGGGTTTATGGTCAGTATACACAGAAAAACATCTACCCTCTAATTGGTGCCTGAAATGATTCAACGCAGCAAAAATTCCGAGCAATTCCCTATCGTATGTGCTATAGTTCTTTTCTGTTTTTGAGAGCTTCATCAAGAAGAAAGCTAGTGGTAACTTTTTGTTGTCTTTATCCAGTTGGTACAGGGTTGCACCAATAGCAAAATCTGATTCATCAGTACTCACGCGTAATGGCAGACTTTCGTCTGGATGAGCCAATAGAGTTGCATTTGCCAGTATATCTTTGATTTTCTCAAAGGCCTTTTTGGTTTCTTTATTCCATTCGAGTGGAGTTTTGTCTTTCTTTTTACTTGTCTTAATTAGTGCAAACAGCTTACTTTGTTCGGCTGCTGCATTCTTCATGCAACGTCTATAGAAGTTCACCATCCCCAAGAAACGCCTGAGTTCAGCGACATTTGAGGGTTTCGAGAAGTTCAGTATTGGCTCTACTTTGGTCTTCAATGGGGAAATGCCTTTGGTCGAGACTTTGTAGCCGAGGAAATCAATTTCACTTTGTGCATATAAGCTTTTGCCTACGTTGATAGTGAGTCCGGCTGCGTGTATACGCTGTACCATGGCTCTCACATTCTCCTCGTTCTGTTGCTCACCGCCTTCAGATCTAATGCAGATATCATCCAAGTATGCATATGCAAACGGCAATTCCCTAAACAGTCCGTTGATAAATCTCTGGAAAGTTTGTGCTGAGTTGCGAAGTCCAAATGGCATTCGAAGGTATTCAAATAGTCCAAAGAGGGTTATAACCGCTGTCTTTGGTATGTCCTGGCCAGCCATAGGAATTTGGTGGAATGCCCAGTTGATGTCAATTTTGGTGAACATCGTTTTACCCTTCATGTTTGCATTGAAATCCATTATATTGGAGACTGGGTAGCGATCAGGAACTGTTATGGCATTTAAGGCTCTGTAGTCTCCAACAATTTGCCACTCTCCACTTGCTTTTTTGGTCATGTGGATAGGGAAGCTCCATGAGCTTTTTCAGGGGCGAAATACGCCCTCCTCAATGATGCGATGAAAGTACTCCTGTGCTGCTTTGAGTTTGTCAGGCAGTAACCTTCGTGTTCTAGCATAGCAAGGCTGTCCTTTGGTTTCTATGTAATGAACCGTATCGTGTTTGTATGTAGGATGCCTGCGAATTGATGGTTGAGTGACTCCAGAATAGTCAGACAGGATCCGTAAGAGTTGTCCGTCAACTTTTGTACAGCTGGGTATGTTTGTGTCCAGTCTGTAAGCATGCGTTTTGCCATCCACACAAATTTTAGTTTCACTATTGATCAGTTTGCCGTGTTTGAGGTCAATGATCAGGCCATAATGTGCGAGAAAATCTGCACCCAGGATCGGGTTTGGAACATCAGCAACCGTGAAGGACCACATCATTTTTTCCTTGAGTCCGATGTCGACTTTTCTGGTCTCGAGTCCGTAAGCTGGAAGGTTTTGACCATTCACAGTACGGAGATAGTATTTCGGAGGAAGTACTTTTTTGTTTTTATTTACTGGCAATATACTCAAGTCTGCACCTGAGTCTATTAAGTACCATCTCCTATTAGTCCTGTCCTTGACGAACAGGTGGCATGAGTGTTTTTCCGAGGGGTCTTTGGCCGCATAGATGGTCCCTCGTTCTACTTTGACGCTTCCTTATTGTAGGATTTACCCCACCATTTGCACCTATTGTTGCATTTGGTGGCCTCCGCGCCAAACCAGTTGTGGAAGAAACAACTTTTACCATCCCAATTTCGAGACTGGGTTTTGGGAGATGATGTTCTAGGGGGAGTTGAACTCTGACCCCTGTTACTGGAACTAGATCTGCGGTCTCTGGACCTTGACTGTCGTCCTCTGCTATTGCTGTTGTTGTTGTTGTTTCTAGATTTTGATCTTTGTCACCAGCTACTGTTGGGTTTCGTTGACCCTTGGCTTTTGTTTCATTCAACTTCTTCGGTCAACTGAGCTATTTAGGCTCGAAGTTGAGCGAGTTCTCCAGTCTCTGCATATACTGCACTGACCACCGGCTTTGACCTGGTGTATTCGAGCACATTATCTGCTGATTTTGCAAGGAAGTCCAAATCCGCGGATGTATTGATTAACGTCGAACCAGCGGCGGCTAGGCATTGCACAACACTTTGTGGGAGTTGTTTGCAAAATTGATTGCCTATGACAGAAGGGGCTACGATATTATCCGCCTTCTGCCTTAACTTCGCCATGAAGATCGAGGGTTTTTCATCCCCATCTTCATACCACCCATCACATCATCAATTATTTCGTTCTTTGTTTTTCCGAATACGTTCTTGATCTTCTTGACAAACCAGGCATATTTGTCCTCTTCTGTCAAAGGGCATTCCATGATGTCTGGAATGTGGCGGATTATCGGGGGGGGGGGCATGCCTCCACAGATGTGTAAGTACCGCTGGTTCAGTGTTATATTATCTGTTTTGAACCTGCCTTCCAAGAGTGTCAACCACAAATCTACCTCATTGGGCAGAAATTCCGGGATCTCTATCCTCCATCTATAGAAGTTTGGGTTTTGTCCTGGCTGCAATTGCAAAAGTTGCATAATCTGCACCAAGACTTTGGGTGTCACCTGAGGCTGACTACTACCTTACTGCGATGGTTGTGGGTTTTCAGTTGGTGGTGGAACCATTGCTATGTCTTTTTGGTGACAAGCGTATTCCACAGAACTACTTCCTTCCTTGCTGGTTGAAAACACTGGCTCCTGTGTTTGTAGGACAGGTGTTTTCAGGTCAGAACTTTGGCTTAAAGTTCGAATACTTCTCAGCGTTTTAACTGCGAGTTTTTCTTTGTTTATTGCAGTTCCCAGTCGTGCTAATTCTGGGTGTTGAGGGCCTTCTTCAGTTTTTGGTAAATTCGTAGAGTGTCGAGTCGAAGTCGGGGGAGTTGGGGGATGAGTCCAACCTTCTTCCTCCAGGTCTACTGTCTTGTTTCTCCTTGTTTATATATTTTAAGGATAGGGGTATAAATTCCCACTTCAGCGGACTCTACTTCAACAACCAGAAAGGTGTCTTAGTCTGCAAAAAAATTTTTATTTGCCGAGCAAGCGAGTATCTTGCCAGAGCACTGTGCCGTATTTTTGTAATAGCGCAACGCGCCTCCAGACACCTCACGACGTAACCAAAAATCACGTCGGGGTCACCACTGTGGAATACCTTGTCGTGAGAGATATTCTCACCAGAAAGAAATTCAACAGAATTTAACCGTGTTCAGCCACTTCGTACATAAGTACGGGTAAGCCTGAACCAGACCAAACACTGGCGATTTTAGAGCCAGTTTTAAGAGTTTATATACTGGTTTTGGCACACGCACACAAACACACGTATGTAAGGTAATACGTACGTTAGTGAGAATGGCCAGGTCATATCATCCCCCACCAAGATAAGAGATGTCTGGCCGGTTCGTGTACAAATTGTGACGTCATTGTACCGTGTCACGATTCAGTACTCCTACATTACCTGCAAGTACATGCAGGCAATTACGATTGAACGAGTTTCGTGTGTTTAACGTCATGTAGATGAATAATTGGCCTTCCCTTTGGGGCGCCAACTGTCATCGAGGGGTCCGAGCCCCTTTTACCTCATACCAGTGAGTCCCCATAGAGTGTCTGAAAATAGTTATTTATGACTCAGTTGAGTGTACAGAGTAGGTGATTTTGATCTGAGTGAGATGTTTGCACTTACAGAATGAAAAAAAAGGCAAGTGATGCAAATCACATGTGTATCAATCACTTATTATAGACTAGGGCTGGTAACCAAAATGTTTTTAGGGTTATTGGTAACTTGGAACCAATAAAAATCTATATTGGTTATTGGTTATTGGTTATTGGTTATTGGTTATTGGTTATTTCTCATGTAAATTTTTTTGTTTTGATTATCAGTTCCCAAATCATTGTTGTTAATTTGTTTAGGCTTTCAGTGGTTACTGTTCTCGTTGTAAGTCACACAATATTTTTGCAACACCCCCTAAGAAATGAAACAAAAAAAAAATTTGAACCGAGAAAAAATTAGAATATAAGGTACCTACTTTTTTTATTGCTTTATTCATCAAATGTTGTAGAGCCTCTCTTCTGTAATCCATGAAATAATCCTCAGCCTACCTCATAAGGCCTGTGTTGAAATCCTATTAGTGATACAAATTTTCTTTTCTTTCTTTCTTTTTTTGTTTTAAAGAAATCTCTTATGGTAGTAATGCATTTTCACAAACCTGTGCATAAATAATTTACCATGTATAAAGAATTGCATGCACCCAAGATGGTGTATAATGTAAAAAACCATGCACAAAGAATTTATACATTCTGCATTATTCTAAAATTGTCCACTTTATATATTGTCTAGGGCACATAATAATCTATTTTATTGACAAGTGGTGCAAAAAATAGTTTTCAGTGAAAATTTGGATACTAAGAGTACAAAGACAACAAAAAGAGAGTAAAGTGCCCTTTTTGGATGAAAAGAAAGAGTAATCTTTTTTTCAGATAAAAATATAGTAAATACTCTAAAAAAAGAGTATATCTGTACACTATGCTCTTCAAAGAATTAGTTCATTATTCTTTTCTTAATAATTGGATCAATCCATTATTAATAAGTGTGGTATTGGGGGGGGGTGCCTCTACGATGATTTTCCTTCAGTCCCTACAATATTTTGCTATTTAAAATCCCACAAGATCACTGACTGGTATATTCACCTGTATAGGACAGTGGCATCAGAATTACCACTGCCTGGTTGGATAGCTCTGCCAGGTATCCTTGGACTTGAATTTATGCTATGTATAGGCAATTTTGATAAACCTTTTTCATCACACTTATATTTAATTCCATGATATGACTTACCAGATCAGCAATTAACTAGGAACCATTTCATTACACCACTGAATTTCTCCCATTGCCCAGTAGAAAAAATCAACATATTTTTATCTAAAAACACATGTCATATATTATCATGAAAAAGTGTACATGAGAAACTAAAGCAGAAGAATATGTTGTTATTAACACGAACATAAAAATTGAAGTGAAGTAAATGACAGAAAAATAGTTAGAGTTTGTGTACAAAATCACTTATTTGTCAGTTGAGAAAAATATGGTGGTGGTAAAAACCGATTTACAATACATATGAAATCTTATTGTCTAATTCCACGGACAAACTTTTATTGGGAAGGAGGGAAGTGAAAAAGGAAAAAAATACATTGAAGGTGATAGAACATAATTTGGAATTTGGGAAAAATGTAAGAGATAAGGAATTGTAAAGCATTGAGGAAGGACAAAGAACTTGTTTTGGTGAAAGGGAATGTCCATGGAAGGTACGTATTCAAGAATTTACAACAAAAAAAAAATGTTGCAGATTGAATTCGGAAATATTCACAAATTTTTATGAGTTAAATTTTTAAATAAAATAGGATGGACAGAATTTGTCATAAGTTATTGTAGCTATGCTTATTTTCCTATTAATAACAGAGCTTCTAAATGTAATTCTATTAAAGTCATCAATAAGTATCAGCATTTTTAATTATATAGCAATGTATCACTCAAAAACTTGTTTCCAGGTCTGGGAGCTGAATTCAAATTTAATTTCATTTTTTGACTAAACCACTTTGTTGATCCCCTTGTGACATCAAAAAGCATGATAGAATTTATTTTTCAAACATAATTGAGTGATACATTACTACATAATTAAAAATATTGATATTTATTGATGACTTCAATGGGATTACATTTAGAAGCTCTGTTATTAACAGTAAAATAAGCGTAATAACTTATTAATAATGGTGTAGAATACTTTACATTGTGGAAAGTAAAACCAACAAAGAAGGTGTTCAACAGAACAATTTGCGTGTTTATGCCAAAATACCAATAAAGTATAGGGGAGCCAAGACCTCGGCAAACACTGGCAATTTAATCTATAATTTTCTGGTCTTATATACCCGGCTCCCTACACGCACACATACACACCTATGTAATATTTACATAGGTATAGTGTAGATAATTTATTTGTACTTTACAGTTGCTATGACAACGGTAAAGTACGGAGAATGCATCTTTGTATCGGTCCGTGACATCGCCAAGATCGTTATCTATCTATTCGTTACAGTCCGAGATTTGTAACTTGTCTATCTGCAAAAATAGACAAGTACAAACGAACATACATTTGTATTTTGGTTTAACGTGCAAGGCACGAATAATTGTCACCAAAGGTAACGACTGTCGTCGATAGGCCGAGACTATTTCCTCATATGAGTTTTGGTCTAATCCCCACAAATGGGTTGATCTCATTATTAAGAAAAGAATAAGGAACTAATTTTTTGAAGAGCAGAGTGCACAGATGTACTCTTTATTTAGAGTATTTTTTCTATTTTTGTCTGAAAAAAAGATTACAAAAAGCGCACTTTACTTTCTCAAAAATCTACTTATTGCTGAGATTGAGTTGTTTTTAGGCTAAAACTTTGTATTAGACGTAGATTACATAAAATATTGCTCCACTTGGTAACGAATAAAGTAAGAAGGGAATGGCCCCAATTAAGTGATCACGTTTATTTTTTATAAACAAGCTCTGGCTGCAATCAGGAAATCCCAAAAATTTCATGATAATTATTTCTTTGGTAGTTTCTACAAAAAACTTAATACACTGTAAAAACTATGTGAATAAAACACGGATAGTGTAACGGCCAAAAGAGGTGGTAATGTACCTAATTAAGACCACTTTCGGGACTACACCATACATGAAATATCACGTACTTAAAAAGCAGTAATACTTCTAAAATAATTTCAAGTTTATCATCCACACACTATCATGGACCTTAACATTAATTAGAGACTCAATAATATTTTAAACACATGAGTGAGTTTACACATTTAATAAAATAATAATTTGTACATCACAGTACATACATATACGTTAATATTTATACATATACAATCACAATTCAACAAGCAAGACTATCTGTTCACCAGAGACTTCTACAAGAGAGGTTCCAGGTACTAAGAAGTAGCTGTCGAGGAACTGACAAATTATACTACATCTATTCCACCGAATCGAGGGATTATATACTCGTTCAGGGTATGAAAACGTACGTGTCGGATAGGTAAAGTGAGGTAGGGTGTTGTTATTATAGGGTTGTGCTGACTCGTCGAGTACTCGAGTTACAGGTACAACTAGGTTGTAAATATACCGAAAGTATATCTATATACATAAAATTAAATACGGGTAAATTGGTGGTTGTTTATAAAGAGTTATAGGATGATAATTGTTGATAAATATCTACGTTTTTGGTATTCAAAAACGAGTGAACGAATATGTTCGTCATTTCTAAAAATAGACGAAAATATACGTTACAATATAATGTGAGTATAAGTATATATACTTAGAATAAAATATTTACGAATATTGATTATTAGTAACAAATTTTTCTTAGGTATATAGTTGATATCGTATTATTTTACATAATTTTTCACAATGCTGTGCTTTTTGTTAAATTAGTACTATTTCAATGGGAGGTTAGTTTTAAATATACTATAATAAACATTAACATAAATGAGATTGTAATTAACCACAATAAGAATATCCCATTGATAAAAGTTAGATAATCATTAAAGTTTTGATCAGGTATTTGTAATTCAATGGATTTAATTTTGTTCTCCAAGTCGTTAACTGGAACAGTGTGAGGAACAAAATTTTTCCAATTGGGGTTATGGACCTTTGTCGTTGCCAGATCTATGGCAAGATCAAAAGGTTCTGTGGAATCAGAAAAATATGTCCACAGGAGTGGTAAATTGTTTACAATTTTAATAGTCTCTTCCAAAGATTCAGAGAAACAGGGAATTTCTGTTGGGATAATTACTGTATTTTTATTATTTTCGTCAATATTTTCAATTTGGATATGACAAGGTACATCCAGAATAAATGTTCCGGGGGAATTGTTATTTATTTTTAATTTTTCGGATTTTTTCGTAATGGAATTAGTTGCTATAAGGGAGTTAAAGTTTACGATAGCGAATTTGGTGTGTCCAATAGGATGCACTAATGTTTGGTTATTATTGGGATTACATTTAAACGAGCAGGATTGCAATAAGTTTTGATTTAGGTCTTGAAAGGAAAGATTCTTTGCACAAGAAGACAATTTATCACTTCCTCTATTAGAAGGAAGGAAGCATAATGGTTTATCCGAGTTACAGTAATGGAGATTAGTTCCACTAATATAACGTACGGAGTTTGTTCTGATTTCATGAATAATCAGGGATGGTTCTTGATCCCAGCTGCACAATTCATTAGAATGACTTTTGAATGTGAGTGGAATGAAGTCGTATATTTCGTATTTAGAATCTAATTGTTTTAGGGGAATTTTGATTTCTAATTCTAAAGTATTTTTAAAGAAATTGCAGTTTACAAGTTCAGCATGGTAGTAGTTTTGAATATCCTTAATGGGGATTGCTAGATCAAGATCTAGGTTTTTCGTAATTTCCAAAAGTTTTAATATGTCTTTTTCTAATATTTCTTTCAAAATAATTGAAGAAGGAATAATATGGGATTTACAAGACGTTAGGATATTTGATAATCTAAACGTATTAATAAGGTAGTTGTCATAGAATCCTTGTATGTAATTTAGAGAGATTAGAAGTTCATGTTCTTCTAGTGAATTTTCCATAAAAGAATTTGTATGCGAAATGAATTTTGTCATAAAATTATTTGTATGGTCAATAAAGCTATGCAGATTAGTGGACGTATTTACTAATGCTGCATGCTCGGTCAATAGTTGATTTTTTATAATATCGTATTCTTCTTTCAATGACATTTCATTAGCCAGAAAGTTTTGTCCATCTCTAAAGTTTAATACTCGACAGCAAAATCGTAGCGCATCTCCGAAGAAAGATCTGATCGGAGTGAATATGCTTCGTTTGCTTCGAATGGAAGATGGCGTTGAATAGAAGTCTTGGATCATAGCGGTATTTTGTTCTTTAAGGTTTATAATAGCGTTTTTTAGACGTTTTGCCATTTCTGCATATTTGCAATTTTTCCAAGTTGTTTCATTGCACAACCGATGTTTAAAATTTGTTTCTAATAGTTTATCTGCTGATTCATGCAAGTCTAGGTTAATAGAGTAAATTATTGGGGCAGATTTAGAATATATGAAAATATTGTTATTTCTTGAAAATAAGCGCCAGTTGACGCCGTTGTAATCCTATATGGGTCAGACGCTGTATTTTGCACAATAGTAATCGAAGAAATAATTACTGCGAAATAGAAAAGTAGATTCGTATACATTTTCTGAAAGAGAAAGAATGCAACGTCTTAATTATTTGCGAGAAAGATGGATTATGAATTTTAGGAATTTATTTCGACGTGAACTAATTGGGGCACGGGGAAAGACAAATTTTGCCGACATTTACATTATAAATTTCGGTCAAGTGATTAATATAAAGTTATTGATTTCGACTGGTTAGTCTTTATTTTGTATTCGCTCGTTCCGGATCTGTTCGATTTTCTGCTTAATATCTCTCGTGTGTTTTTTCATTATTTCTAGTGTTTGTTCGTGTTGCCGATTTTTTAGTGAAGTGTTTGTGCGGGGATTTTTTTTCTTCTTTTTATTATACCATTTTTTATTTGTTATACCCAAAAAAAAAACCATGTCGATCGTTTACATGAATGATCGAATGTTCATGTCGTCGGGCGTTATTGAAGCCAATGATACCTGGTTTCTTGGAGACCAGGTTCTCACAAAGATTTGACAGTTTCAAGGTTGTGTGTGTGAGCCTCGACTGTACTTCTCGCTCCACCGTCTTTTTTCACTATTCTATCGTGTGTCCACCGTATCTGATCGTGGTGATTTTTTAAACAATTTTGAACCATCGCAGATCCCAGGTGAGGTTATCGAAAAGGATTTAGGTTACTGGAGCCATTCGGTCTGGTTTACCTGCTGCCCTGATTCAGAAGAATATGCGAAGAAGCTATTATTCGAGCTTCGCATATTCTATCCACATTCCTTGGTCATCGAGTTTGGGCCATCCGGGCTCAAACTAATTTTCTGCGGGAAACTGGATACACGGGGATTGATCGGGTTGGGCATACTTTCCGGGCTTTTGGTTATTCTGTTGTGTGTTTCTCAGCAGACCAACGAGAAGGTTACCGTTGAGTATGTACGCCTTGATCAATTTTACTTAAACGATCTCTTGATCGGCACCCCCGGGGTTCGGTTCGTTTGGTTCATTAACGATTACTACAAACCGCGTTTACATCTTTCGATCTCCACTGCCGGGTTCCACCTCCAACGTCACTATGATGCCACAGAATATAATCGAGCGATGTCGTATCGTGGTGGATGGCTACTGTCCAAACCGACTGTTTACTCTTTTTTATAGAATACTCCTTCCATAGAAGAGAGTATGTCCACCGAGGAGAGCGGGTCCTCAGACAGCGCTCGAGACCAGGGGAATGCGTCCCCAAGTTTGACCAAAACCAGCAGATCACCTAGTGGGGAACGATTGGAGTTCCTAGAAGGATATTCCGAGACGTGGGCTATTGGTAAGTTTTTACTTTCACTTAAATAGTTTTAAATAATTTACTTTTCAAATAAATTTGCTTCAAAGAGAGAGAAGAGGAGAGAGAAAAAAAATTTCTATTACTAAATTACGTCGGAATGAGTAAGGGGAAAGGGAGGGAAACTAAAGAAGAGAAGAGAAGAAGAAAAAAATAATAATAAAGAAAAAAAAACCAGTAAAGTTGTGATTGAAAAAACTATGTAACTACAGGTAATATACTTTACACATAGTTACTTTGGTTTTTTCTGAGGGCGACCCCGTGGTTTGGATACAATTTGGGTTGGGATGGGATTTTTAAGGTTTTCGTCGCTCTCTTCCGATTTTATTTCGATATTTATTTCTTTATTATTACGAGACTTATACAGGGATTAATCGTCGTACGTGAACTGTTTCGTCATACGCCATTTTATCGTCTGTTTTCATACGAATTATGTAATTTAAATCCGTGACCTTTCTAACAATTTTATATGGTCCGGTATATTTGTTTTTATTTTTTGCGACGTTTTTTGATTGACGCAGCAAAACAAGGTCATTAGGTTTGAAGTCAATGATCTTGTGGTGTGCGTTATAGTGTTTCGCGTTTTTTTTCTGATGCTTTCTTTGCTAAGCTCGGCGTTTTTTCTCTCGTTTGAAGGAGATTTTCAATTTCTTCTTTACGAGTTGTTTTATTACCACTATTTTCTGGTATTTCTGGTATATGTACTTCTGGGTTGAATCCATGAAGTAGGTAAAATGGGAATTTGTTATTTAAATGTTCAATCGGACTTATATTTTATTAATCGTTTCGATCCATTCTTTTTCGTTTGAATGGTCGTATTTTGACAATGATTTTTTTATTACACCATTGATCTTTTCAACGAGTCCTTGCGATTGGGGAGAATAAAATGAGGAGTAAATAATTTTTATATTATTCTCTTCGCAAAATTTACGGACGGATTCATTTGCAAAATGACCTCCGTTATCGCGAGAAATGTTTCCTGGGGTGCCATACGTATAACAAATAAATTTCAAGTACTCGATTACACATTGAGCATTTGGGTTTATTGTTGGACGTATGGTACAAAAATTTGTGCTTTTGTCAACACCAACAAGCACATACGAGTGTTCATAATCGGTGTTAAATTTCCCAATGAAATCGATCTCTAAATTCTAGAATGGTTTAGGGTTTTCAATTTCTATATGTTTGAGGTAGCCAGCCTCCTTCGGGGAATTTTGTGCCATTTGACACTCATGACATGACAATACATATTCTGTTATTTTTTGCACCATGTTTTTAAAGAAAAACTGGTTTTTTTTTTTTTTGTTTTTTTAATTCCGAAATGACCTCCATACAACGGATCGTCATGTAGTTTTTTCAGGACTACCGGAATTAACTTTTCAGGGATTACTACAACCGCTTCATCATACGATGAGGTTGGGTTAGGTAATTTCTTTAACACATTATTTTCATCAAGAAAGTATAGTTGTATTGTACGATTTAATTTTTGTATTTTATTTTTATCTTTTTTAATTTCGTTGTAATTTAATAACGAAATAACATTTTTCCAATGCGGGTCATTTTCCTGCATTGTTTTTAGATTTTTGGGTAATTCAAATTTTTGGAGGGGTTCAGAAGTTTGATCTTCTGGTTGGGGGAGTGATGTAATGTCGGGTTTTGAAATTTGCGGGAAATCGGGAGTCACAGGAGGGATTGGGGTGATCTGATTATCGAGATTTGACTCTCTTTTAAGAGCAGATCTAGTGACTACGTTTGTAGTTTGGTTGGGACCATTTTCAGAATGGTTTAATTCATTCTGTGGGGTTGTGGTTTGTACCACGGAATAATATGGGAAAGATGATGCAGTGGAAGGAGTGAAATAATGTATTTGGGACGTTGTACTTGGGCAGTACCACGTATTTTGATTTTGATAAAATACAGGATTTAACGGGGCAGAATTGCCATTGTGAATTCTACACAGAGTATTCACATTTTTCTCTTCATCTTGAAGAGCATATTTTTTATCTACTAGAAATTTGCCTTTATCAAATGTAATTTCGTCCGGTTCATCATGCCGACGAGATAACATATCAGCCATGCAATTATTTTTTCCGGCAATATGTTTAATTTGGAAACTATATTCGTTTAATTTAGATATTAATCTAATTAATCTTGGGTTTGGAGTATTAAATTTCTGATGATAAATCAGAGGCTTATGATCCGTGTATACTACAAAGCGTAATGCTAGTAGGTATCCACGGAAATGGGCTAATGCATTCGTAATTGCTAACATTTCCAAGTCGAAAGAATACAATTTTGAATGGGCAAGTTGGACTCTTTCTGAGAAGTATCCAACTGGATGTTTATGCTTCGTAACGGGATTAGTTTGCAGCAACACTGCACCTAATGCGATTTTTGAAGCATCAACTTCTACACAGGTTTCCAATTTTGGATCGTAAATTGCTAATACAGGTTTGGAAATCATTATTTCTTTTAATTTTTCAAAGATTTCAAGATGTTCTTGATTTAATTTAATTTTTGCATTTGATTTGCTATCTGTTCCACTTAGTAAGTCAGTAAGAAGGGCAGTAATTTTAGCTAAGTTAGGAATTAATTTCCTATGATAATTAATTGATCCTAAAAATGATCGTAATTGTTTTAACGTATTAGGGGGATTTAAATTTTTAATTACCTCTATGTTTTTATTTAGTGGGCGTAATTCATTATATCGGACCGTATGTCCTAATATTTCAATTTCGTTCATTGCAAATTGACATTTTTTTGTTTTTATTTTTAAATTTACTTTATTTAATCTTTTTAGTACTTCCCTTATATTTTCGAGACACTCTTCGAAAGTTTCTCCAAAAATACAAATATCGTCCAGGTAACATACCATTTTTTTCCAGAATATATCATGGAATATGTCATCCATGATGGTTTTTGAAAATGGACGGGGAAATACTTAAACCTATTGGGGTAGAATTGAATACATATCCAATTCCATCCACATTTATTCCAGTGTATTGTTTAGATTCTTCCGTGAGAGGAATCTGTAAATATCCACTGTTTAAATCAATTGTCGTAAACCATTTTTTATTTCTTAAATATGGCCAAATAACATCAATTGTCGGGACACGATTATTATCCATAATAATTCTTTGATTCATTCTTCAGTAGTCTACTAATACTCGATAGACTCTGTCTGGTTTCTTTTTTACAAATATTGGGGATTCAAATTTTGATTTTTGTTTTTTTAGGACACCTACTTTTACTAAGTCATCGACTAGTTTATGTAGGGCCTCATGTTCTGCGTGTGAGAATTTAAAATTTCTACACCGCAGTGGGGTTTTGTCGTCTACTCGGACAACTTGTTCGGGTACTTTACAGATAGAGACTTCGTCTGTTTTTCCTGTAAAAATATTGTTAAATTCATTAATTATTTCATACATTTTTATTTTTTGTTCAAGCGACAATTTTGGATTAATCGGGATAGGGTTTCCTCGATTATCCTTAAAAATAGTATTTTCTGTTATTTTTTCTATTTGGCAAGAATTAATTTCTACTGCACTACTTAATTCAAATTTTCCTAAGTATTCGCCTTTATAGATCACGTGAGTTCTGTTATTGTGATTAACAGCCGCTATCGTGTCTTCTGATACGATTACAAAGAAGTTATTTTTTTCTTCCATGGATGTTTCACACAGAAACTCCAGGTGTTCAGGCAAAGTTGCTAAAATTAGCACTGAATTTGCCTCTATTTTAAAAGTTAGGGGGGGATAATATTTAAAGGGCTTAATATAACCTAACTTATTTTCTTTTTCAATAGGGTAATTGTGACATTCAGGCATGTCAAAACATCGCTCTTCATCACCACATGGTAAAGTGAATTTGTTTTTCGAGAAGTCCATTTTGGCTTTATGGGTTGACAAAAAGTCGTAACCCAGTATGACTGGTTCCACTAAATTTTGGACAACGAAGGTGGGATGTGGGTAAATACAATGATCAATGGAAAAAATCACATTGGTTACTCCTATGACCTCAAAAGGTTGACTATCCGCACCACAAAATCTTATTTTTGTTGGTAGAATTGGTTCCGTAAAATTGACTTTCTTTAAAACTTTTTCATCAATAAGTGTCTGTTCTGAACCTGGATCGACTAGGCTAAGTATTTGTTTACCATAAATGGCAAATGGGAGGTGAAATTTACATTGGGTTCTGCAGTACCCTTTATTTTGAAATTTCTCCTTACTCACATTGTTAACCTGTTTCAATTCTTTGTTTAAGACATCCCTTACAGCTGACGGATCACCTGTAAGGGAAGCATTTAGTTTTTTGAGCAATTATTTTGGCAGGCCTGGGGATTTGGTGTTTGGAGGTAATTTTGTTGTTGTGGGGCTGCCATCAATGGTGCTGTTGGGGCAATCATTTGAGTGTTTTCAGCCACATAAGGGAGATTTTGGGGAGTATTAAATGAGATTTCAGACCATGCTGGAGTATTGTTCCAATTTGGAAGGGCAAGTTGATTCCAATTTGGAATTCTGTTGGAGTAGTATCCATTATTATTTCTAGGGAAATTATTTCTACGAAAATTTGGATTAAAATTTCTGCCTTTATAATTAGGATTGAAGTTTTGATTATTATTCCAATTTCTATTTTGGTTGTTTTGGTTCCAGTTTTGGTTCTGGTTCCAATTACCATTATTATAATTATTATTATTACTATAATTATTATTATTATTCCTATTTTGATTTTGGTTTTTGATTTTGATTTTGATTTTGATTTTGGTTTTGATTATAATTATTTTGTTCATTAATTTTATTTTGGGGATTTTTATTTTTTCTGGATTCCTGAGTTTTCGAAATGTTCGCTATTGCAGCGCTCATTTTCTCCATCTCAGCTTTCCAGATTGGATCGGATGATACTAAATTTATATTTTTTTCAGTTTTTTTATCCGTTTTTCCAGCTTTTAATTCTTCAATAGTTTTTTCAAGTTGATCGATTTTTTTCCTTAGAAGGGGATCTAAGTGTCCAAAAACTTTATCTTTAAATTCTAAATATTTAGAGAAAGCTTTATTTAATTCCTGAATTGTTTTAGGTTCTTTTTTTTATTAGAAATACTCTTTCTTTTTCGGGAAGGTTTGGCATTATTTTTTCGATTATTTTTTCTTCCGAAATATCGGGTTCAATTTGTTTTAATATTCTTTTTACGAACATAATGTACGCAGGGAAATCAGCTTCGCCACTATAATTTCTTTCGTACAATATTTCGCGTATTTGGGGTTTAGTCCTAGTAAAGACTTCTAAAATGTTTTGTTTAGTATTTTGCCAATTATTACATTCGGGATTTGCTTGAATTCTGTCTTCAAACATTTGTTTAGCGAGGCCTGAAAATGCAATTCTTTTTTTTTTAAATTTCATATTTGCATCCCAATTGAATGATTCCGCCTCATTTTCAAATCCAATTAAGAATGATACGATATCTTCAGTTGGGGTGTGTCCATATAGGGAAGGTCTGATGTTTACTGCAGCCTTTCCTGACATTTTATTTTCTACAGGCGGAATAAAATTTTCTAAAATTCTAGTTTCTAGTTCTGGGCTGAGGAAATCTTCGTCAGATTTTTCTAAGCACTCAGTAATATCAGCAAGATTAATTGCTGTCTTGACTCTTGGAAATGGTGTGGGATTATCCAAATTTTCCAAAAGTGGGGTTGAAGTTGTAGGGGGATTAAAGTATTTTCTTATAATAGGGTTTTCTAATTCGGGGATTTGTTCACGAGGTTTTCGTGTTGTTTGTAAAATTATTTTTATATTTTCAGGGGTTAATAATTTTTGTATTTCATTACTAGATTTAATTTTTAATAGGATACCCTCTTGGGTTTTTATACGAGAAAAATATTTTTTATCAACTTCGATATTTAAATTTTGACATATATTTATTAATTCGAAATTTTTAGCTTTGATAAGCCAATTTAAATTTGTTTTAGTAGTATTAGGTTCGGATAAATTTTCCCAAGTTTCATTCATAAAAATAAATTTTTTTTTTCGCGACTCAAAATTATTTAACACTTTTTATATTTAAGGGAGGGACACAAATTATAATTAATATTAATTGTTACTTTGTTTTTCTTTTGTTTGAACAGGAGCTTGATGGATCTGTTGCTGCCTTTCGCTGACTTCTGTTACTGAATTTTGTAGATACGCCTGTTTTTTCTTTTTCCACTTTTGTACAATAAAATATCCTTGGTTGTTTTTGAAGTTTGATTTTCTTTTCACTACTGGTTTTTTTCCACTCGCAAATAACCTTTACTTCCTTTCCTCAAGAGCGCGCCTTACGCGTTTCTCATTGAGTACTTAACTAAAGTTTTTAAGGTTAGAGCAAAGTACTTCGAACCAGAGGAATTGAAACAGTAGCCTGGATTCAGCAATTCTGTTGAGTAGGTACTAGAGCGAGAGTTCAATTTGCAATAGCAGACCAGTTGGGTGCCAATAATGTAACGGCCAAAAGAGGGTGTAATGTACCTAATTAGAACCTTTTTGGTATTACACCATACACGAAATATCACGTACTATTAAAGCAGTAATACTTCTAAAATAAATTCAAGTTTATCATCCACAAACTATCGTGGACCTTAACATTAGTTAGAGACTCAATAATATTTAAAACACATGAATGAGTTTACACATTTAATAAAATAATAATTTGTACATCACAGTACATAAATATACGTTAATATTTATACATATACAATCACAATTCAACAAGCAAGACTATCTGTTCACTAGAGACTTCTACAAGAGAAGTTCCAGGTACTTAGAAGTAGCTGTCGAGGAACGGTGTCTTATTCCACTGAATCGAGGGATTATATACTCGTTCCAGGTATGCAAACGTACATGTCGGATAGGTAAGGTGAGGTAGGGTGTTGTTATTATAGGGTTGTGCTGACTCGTCGAGTACTCGAGGGACAGGTACAATTAGGTCATGAATATACAGAAAGTATATCTATATTCATAAAATCAAATACGGGTAATTTAGTGGTTGTTTATAAAGAGTTATAGGCTGATTATTGTTGATAAATATCTACGTTTTTGGTATTCGAAAATGTGTGAACGAATATGTTCGTCATTTCTAAAAATAGACGAAAATATACGTTACAGATAGTAGTTTTTCCAATATTATGAAAACTACTGAAATAATAAAGCTGAAATATTGGTGGGAGGCCGACTTTATACAAGGTCTTTGGTGAGAGATCTGCCAGACTTGAAATTTAGATATAACCAGGTACCACTAAGAAAAAATTCCTCCCACAAATTTCTCTATTTTTAAAACTGACTGGGTTACAAGATTATAAATTGGAAAAAGATAGACTGCCTGTCATGCACTTATGTATGGAAAGTTGACTAACCATAGATATTTATGTGTGAACAATTTTTTTTTGAGTTTTATTTTGATAATGCCTAATTGAAATTATGTCTAAGTACTTAGCATCTCATATTAAATTTTTTTTTCAGATATTTCAAATATTGAATTCCAAATTTTCAAACTTGTAAACCCGATAACTTCATCAGTTTTAAAAATAAAGCATAAGCTAAGATAAACTTTTTTCTCAACCAGGTCAGTATATACTTAGATTCGAAGTTTGAAAGCTCTCCCCTCTAATTTTTTATTAAATTTATTATCACTACATTACAAATTTTTAAATTTCCAAAACCAAAGAAATTTGTAGTTGTAAGGGGAATTTTTTTTTAATGGTACTTGGTTATATCCAAATTTCAAGTCTGGCAGACTTCTCATCAAAGACCGTGTATAGGCTTAGTTCTGGTAAAAATTTTATAGCTGTTGCTTCAGTAATTTTCAAAAAATTCACAAAAACAAGCTTAAATTTTATATCTACCTCCGCTTCTCCTAATATTTTTCGTCCAAATTATAATAAATCAACTCTTTTTATTCTTTCCGGCTGGTATTTTCAACTTTGGTATTTGCAAAAAAAAAAAAAAAACAAACAAAAACTCATAATAAATTGACCTTTATACTATAGAATGATTTTTTAAATTGATAACTTGAGAAATTCCGCTGCAAATAATGATGAAATCCCATTAATTTTTATCTTCTTTATTCTATTTTTACATTGTTATCTGTCATCGTCATGAATACATTCTTTTAAAAATTTTGTTAAACTGTATACCCGTAGCCTGCAGTGCCCTAGAGCTACCATACGTACGGATTTTTTTATTACGAAACCGGTTTTTCCAATGCATCGAACATGTTTCACAATGGTTTTAACTGTTATTTTGGAAGGTGTTGTCTCATACCCCACTTAAGGTATACTGCACCTCCTTGTGTGGTGAGTCCACCGTTTGAGAACCTCTGTCGTAGCCCAATCTAAGCCTAACTGGATAAATTAGTGACGTGTTGCTGTAACACTTGAGCAACTCATTTTTAAATACCATGGTCAGCAAAGAATTTTCAAGTTGAAAAATTTAAAGAATATAATTCAAAAAATAATTTATATTTTAAAAATTTTCATCAAAAGAGCCTCCTCTGGTGATAATTATTGGAATTCCACATTATATGATGATGTTCTATCAGTTTGATTACAAACAGGCGAGGGGTTAAAATACGTTAAAATGGATATATTTTGTCCCTGGGGTCATATTTTTTTTTTTGCATCGACCAATTCGGGTAATCATTTTTGCGTTACTTCTTACCATGGATATGTGTATCTGTTTACCTGTTCGTTTATTTATCTGTTTCTTGCGGGGCGAAGTCTGGCAGATTTTATTTTTACTTAGTAAGTTGGTTTTCAAAAAATATTTTTTATTTTTTCTTAATTGGAATTAATTTATACGTGAATAATTAAATCCTACATTCATTCAACTACCAAATGAAAGTAAACCGAATAGGACAACGCATGAACAAGAAATTCCAAAAAATTGAGTTTTAAGGTACCACCTAACACATATTTATGAAGTAGCAATTATTGTTCTCTTTATAGTTGAAGCGCAAAATAAAATGCGTTTAAAAAACAATGGGAAGGAAAATGAAAATACCTATTAACATGGTGGACTATTAAAAATTGTGTGGGTTGACATGGTCTTTTTTCTGAGTTTATAAAAACTGGAACAAGAAAACTCCAAAAACTAATATTTACTTATTTAAGTAAATATATGGTAGAATTTGACATTGTACAATCATCCCTGGCCAAAAATAAGTAACTTTTTGGAGAAAAATTAGTATTGTAGAACATAATTGATCCATATTCTTCAAATGATGATCACTGCGATTTATTTTTTTTATTTTTTTTAAATCTAGGCTTTCAAGGTATATTAAAAATTTTACAAAAATGGGAGTCTTTATTCGATGTACCAGAAAAATCTAATGGGTGTGAAATTTCAAAGTTGGTATCAACTTGATGGTTTCCTTGCCTACATTTACCGTTCTGTAGAGGAGCATAGAAGTATACAGCATTTTTTGAACGGTAGAAGGATTTTGATAAGAGTAAATTCGGGCCCGGAAGGGTGCCAAATTTTTGTATTAGTAACTTATTACATAATTGTAATATTATGAAATAAGATATTCATCTCCATTAGTTTTTTGGAAACGTGAGAACGATCACACCCTTCGTAACCCTCGTATCCACCTATGTAAAAGAGTATCTCTGAAATCTCTTTCCTAGGATAGTAGGTAATTTCTCAGTTGGAAATTACGTTTGCTTGACCACCGCATTTACCTGATTTAAGACCACGTGACTTTTTATTTGGACTTACATTACCGACAAGAGCCTCTTGCTGACCTCGAAATGCAAAGGAACCTTCGAAACAATAACATCTTTTTCGATAGCCCAATCTCAGGCCATCTCAAACATCTAATTTAAATTTAACTCAACATTTTATTTTTAACCATCGAACTCAATAACATACTGGAACGAACACACGACGTAAAACGCGGTCCAACGTGTTAGACAGAGACAGAAATAGACTGGCGATGGTTCTCTCTTTGTTTATATGCTTCTATGCATATGTTTGTATGATTGTATCTTGTTTTTGGTTTTTTTGACCCTTATAACCACATTTTTGTATTTTTTTTTAAGGACAGAAATTGAAGAAAACGCAAATAAATATACAAACATTTATCTTTTTTCATTTTCATAAATTTGAGAGGAATGCATAATTTTGGATATGAATCCCAACTAAATTCTATAAAATCTGAGTTATCGAACGTAATTACGAGACAACCGTTATTCACAGAGAGCTGAAATTTTTATGACATATTTTAGTATGTTTGTTGAAGATTGTGTGAAAATTTCAGCTCAATTGTACGTTTCAAAGTCAAGATATCCCAGCCAGGAAAATGTGACGGAACACAGCTATAAATGCTACTGAATCTCGCTACCTATTGCTATTTATGTTTTGAGACTTTTTTTCAACTCTTGCTGAGTCACATTATCAGCATGCCCCTACATATCGCTACCTCATCAAACTAGGCACATTATCATCACACTGCTACATATCGCTACCTCATCAAACTAGGCACATTATCAGCACATCGCTACATATTGCTACCTCATCAAACTAGGCACATTGCTACATTCCTCTGATAAAATTAGGGTACAACATTGGTACTCTGCTACATATTGCTTAGTAACCAAACCATGGCACATCACTAGTATTCTGCTATTCTGTGCTACCTAACCAAACATTTTTTTGGTACCAATTAAACACATTTTGTGTGTAGGAATACTAGGTACTGAGATATAATTTTTGCTACCTATATTGCTGCTTCATTTATACCCTGTTACTATGTAGCAAATATTTGTAAATGTTACTTAAATATTTTATTCACACAGCCTACTTCCTACCCCACCATCTATACACAACTCATACTCTATATAGTTAGTAGTCGGTATTACTTTTCATTTATCTGCATACATACAACTAGTTACAGATTTTATTTCATAGATTATTTTTCTCTTTTCGCCAGAAATTTTAAAACAATATCTCTTCAAGTAAAAAATAAAATCATATTTTCAATAAATAAATTAAGGTATATTAAAAATTCAATTATTAATAGTTAAGTAGGAACAACAAGATTTATTCAAAGTTGGATGTATGTTTTTTTTGACATGGGATCAAATTCCAACATTTCCTTCTGAGTTTGGGGTATTTCAGTTACTTTGGAGATACTAGAATTCGTAGTTGACTGTGAATCAAAAACAATTTGATCATTGTTTACACATTTTGATGGTGATGTAATTTCTGGCCGATCATTGTTTGGACTTAATGCGTGTGATGGTGCAACAATTTTTGGCTGCTTTTTAGGAGTCCCAATCTTATGATGCCTTCTTCTCGTCTGAGTTCTCCCATGAAACCACTGAGACATATCATATTTTGCCTGCTTCTCATATCCCATATATATCTCCGAGATGACCTCTGAAATTCAACACAAATTAATTACGTGTAGCTAATAACAAATTAATTAAATATAATGGTTGTGTATAGTTGAAAATACGGAAATAAAAAAAGTAGGGTTTTATTTCAATTATTAAAATGAAAAATGTTTTTGATAGTTACATTGCCTACCATTTTCGAATGAATTGGCAAATTGAAACCAAAACTGAAAACAATTGTTTTTTATAACTATCAAGTAGTATAGTACTAAATATAATGCCAATACTGCTCCATGGGGAATAAAGTAAAGAGAACCTAAAGTCACTCGTATATAATTACATCTAATGGCCCATAACAATGGCATCATTCTACATTATGTACTCAAAAAGCCCCAAATTTTATAGAGTCATCTCTATCACAGAATGTACTTATATTTCAACCATATGTAATGGAAATTACAAATGCAATTGGGTTGACATTAGTTTACATTCAAATATAAATCTACTTAAATAAATGTAAGCACGGTACCTACGTATGTAAATTTAGATTTTTGGTGTTCCCCATCAATTTTTTTTTTTTGGCCAGAAATGAAAAATTATGTTGATTTAAGAAACAATTTTTTTTAGATCTGAAGCAAATAAGGGATATTCAATTGCTTTTAAAATTGTACACTTTTTCAGAAAGTGATGTAACAATATAATATGGTGAAAAATTAGGCTACCTTTCGAAGACATCAGAAATGTAGTTTAAAAAAGAATGTTATTGAATCACTCAGAGATATTATTTTTAAATTTCTCACACTGGAATGGTTTTATGACTAACTCAAAATTGAATTATAAAAAAATGTGGTAACAGGATAAAAAAAATTAAAACTGTCAAAATAATCAGATTCCTTATGTAATACGATTCAATGCATACCTAAAATACACTTGCACACCATGGTGTTGCTGAATTTTTTTTATCATTTTTGCCTCCTGTGGAATACCTTGTTGTGAGAGATTTTCTCACCAGAAGGAAATTAAACAGAATTTAAGCGTGTTCAGCCACTTCGTACGTAAATACGGGTAAGCCAGAACCAGACCGAACACTGGCAATTTTAGAATCAGTTCGGGCGGTTTATATACGGCTTATTCACACGCACACAGACACACGTATGTAAGATAATACGTACGTTGGTGAGGGCGGCCAGGTCGCATCATCCCCTATCATGATAAGAGATGGCTGGCCGGTTCGTGTACGGATCGTGACATTGTTTGGTGATGTCACAATTCAGTACTCGTACATTACCTGCAAGTACGTACAGGCAATTACGATCGAACGTATTTTGTGTGATTTAACGTCATTGAGACGAGTAATTGGCCTGCCCTTCGGGGCGGCGACTGTCGTCGAGGGGTCCGAGCCCCTTCACCTCATACCATAGAGTCCCCACAGGTACTCCCCCCCAGTTTTTGCGCCGCAAAAATGACCAAAAATGCGCAAGGCCTGGGGGACGTGAGGGTTTTACTTACGCCTCTGATCAGCCTCGCACTTAGCTAGGGCGCTACCTACTGCAGCCCCGACGCACTCGTAGGATTCCCTACGGGTGTGTATTCGGGCCAGGTAGGCAGCCCTGCTGTCTTCTCCCCTACGCCTTGGTTGGACGGTTTTTGATCGGGCGTAGTGGTGATGCTGGGAGTGAGGGGGCAGCGGACGTTTGAACGTCGGCTTCCTGAGCATCGGGGAGTTGGAATTCTCCGATGTCCAGGTAGCCATCTTCGCTTTCTCGTTTGCGGCCTTCTCTGCTGTGAACAAGAATCTCATCGTCTCCTCGGGTTTCGGCTCCAGCTTCGGTGGTTCCGGAGTCGGGGCCGATTCCTTTGGGGACTGGGGAGGAGAGATTATCGGAGGTAGCAGAGTGGTCATCTCCGCTAGGACATTGTCAACCGGAGGAGCCGTGTCCATTAGCAGCTCCTCCTCTATCCGGTCCATCTCAGTTTTCTTCTCAGTCTTCTGCTGAGTTTGCGAGAACTCAGCAGTTTTCTGATTAGACTGGGAGATGGCGGACTTCAGGATGGTGTTGGGAAACGACATTAGAATGGGTTGCTGGGAAAAGGAACCAAAAAATATTCAAAGAACACGTCCAAGTTGCTTGGCAGTTCTGAAATGGGTGATTTTACTTCATTTTTTGATTTACCATTACAGTTATTTTTCTTTATTTCCGAATCTTCTTATCGACATGTAGAGGGGATAGCGCTTAAAATTCTCGGCCGTATGCAAGTTTTCCAGTTAAGTTATGATTGGTTTAAGCAGAGTTATGCCTGAAATAAACTCAGTGAATATAATTTTCGAATTTCTATTACAAAGGAATCTCCGTTTGTGACGTCACATCGTAGAGATTAACTTTGTGTTTAACGGTATTCGCACGTTGCAATGTTTTGTTTCCGTATTGCACGTCGGTTTGTTTATTCCTGTCGTTTTCTTTTTGTTGGCATTCCTCGTTTGCTTATCTCCGGAGTTTCTTTTGTCTCACGGAGTTCGGATATTCCTCGCATATTTTTAGCGGGTTTCAACTTACGTAGCGGATATTACTTTTTCGGGAGTAAATTTTTATTTTCTTCGCATTAACCTCTCGGACATACGAGAAGGGCGGGAATTTTTACATTTTTTACTGCCAAAGGGCCTGCCTCTTTTTCGTGGGCATAAGGGGGCCTCGGGATCAAATGTTTTAGTTGTAACATTGTCTGAAAATCTTACTGACTTTTTTATTGTTCTTTGTTGTGAGTTATTTGTTTCACTTTTTTCGACAGATTCTTCCGTTTTTGTTTCGGAATCGGTCTTTATATTTTCTGTGCTTTCCTTATGCAACCTGTTTATTCTTTTATCGTTGCTTACCATATAAGCAGGCTTCAATCTATCGATTGAAATTGTTCGAGGTTCGCCTGCTATGAGTATCACAAAGTTTTTCTCATCTCGTGATACTACTTTGTAAGGACCGGTGTATGGTTTCTCCAGCGCAAATCTCGTTTTTTCGTCTCTAAAAAACACATGTGACATATTGGCCAAGTGTTTTGAGACATAAATCTTGGGCTGGCCATGGCAAGCTGCCTGTTTTAAAAAGGTGTTGGCATAATTTCTTATATTTTGTACCATTATTTCGGGGCTAACTTCTTTCGATTCTGTGAAGAAGTCCCCTTGGAGGCATAGCTCTTTGCCAAATGCTAATTGCGCTGCAGAGTGACCTGTATCGGTTTGTAGGGCAGATCGAAGGCCTAAGAGGATGGTAGGAAGTATTTCTACCCATCTCTTGGTATCATGAGACATGATGGAGGCTTTGAGAGCTTTATGCCATCTCTCGATTTTGCCATTGGCTTGAGGATGGTAAGCTGTGGTATGACTGTGTTGAACACCAAGCTTATTGGACAGCTTTTTAAAGAGCGAGCTCTCGAATTGGCGACCTTGGTCTGTAATTATGACTTCTGGTACGCCATACCTCGCAATCAAGGTATCATATAACCTTGCAGCTACTGTGGGAGCTGATATCTCGTGTAGAGAGATTGCTTCCGGCCATCGTGTTGCCCTGTCTATTATCGTCAACAGGTATCTGTGTCCTTGAGATGGTGGCAATGGGCCTACCAATCCATATGAACCGTTTTAAACCACTCTGTTTGTTTGAAGGATTTGAGGGGCGAGCGAGTGTGTCTTCCTACTTTGGATTCTTGACAGTTCAGGCAACTGCGAGCCCATTTGTTGCAGTCAGACTTCATTTGTGGCCATACAAACCTTGCCGAAATTAAATTAGGACTACATTTTGGCCCAGCATGTGACAGATTATGTACACTGTTGAAAGCCAACCTGCGATATTTTACCAGTAGAAATGGCCTATTCTTACCTGTACTGATGTCACATGTTAATAAAACATCAGTACCGGGAATTTTTTGCTGTCTCAATTTGAGAGTAGTATCATCGTTCGATAACAACTCTTGCAATTCTGCATCCTTAAGCTGTGCTTTAGCTATTTCAGCATAAGGCAATTGGACAGGAGCCGAGATAGCTTCGATTCTACTCAGAGCATCAGCTGGAGTGTTAAGTTCTCCACATATATACTGGATGTTGGTAGTCAATTGACCAATGTAGTCTAATTGTTGTGCTCTTCTCGGAGATGCCGGTTCTACTTTTTGTGTGAAGGCATATGTTAGGGGTTTATGGTCAGTATACACAGAAAAACATCTACCCTCTAATTGGTGCCTGAAATGCTTCAACGCAGCAAAAATTCCGAGCAATTCTCTATCGTATGTGCTGTAATTCTTTTCTGTTTTGGAGAGCTTCCTCGAAAAGAAAGCTAGCGGTAAATTTGATGTTGTCTTTATCAAGTTGGTACAAAGTTGCACCAATAGCAAAATTGGATGCATCGGTACTTACGCATAACGGCAGACTTTCGTCTGGATGAGCGAATAGAGTTGCATTTGCCAGTGTATCTTTGATATTTTCAAAGGCCTGTTCGGCTTCTTCATTCCATTTGAGTGGAGTTTTGTCTTTCTTTTTACTTGTCTTTATTAGTGCAAACAGCTTACTTTTTTCGGCTGCTGCGCTTTTCATGCAACGTCTATAGAAATTCACCACCCCCAAGAAACGCCCAAGTTCAGCAACATTTGAGGGCTTCGGGAAGTTCAATATTGGCTCTACCTTGGTCTTCAAGGGGGAAATGCCTTTGGTCGAGACTTTGTAGCCGTGGAAGTCAATTTCGGTCTGTGCATATAAGCTTTTACCTACGTTGATAGTAAGCCTGGCAGCGTGTATACGCTGTATGACAGCTCTTACATTCTCCTCGTGCTGTTGTTCACCGACTTCAGAGCAAATGCAAATATCATCCAGGTATGCATATGCAAACGGCAATTCCCTAAACAGTCCATTGATGAATTGTTGGAAAGTTTGTGCTGAGTTGCGAAGTCCAAACAGCATTCGAAGGTATTCGAATAGTCCAAAGGGGGTTATAACCGCTGTCTTTGGAATGTCCTGGTCGGCCATAGGAATTTGGTGGAATGCCCAGTTGATGTCTATTTTGGTGAACATCGTTTTACCCTTCATGTTCACGTTGAAGTCCATTATGTTGGGGACTGGGTAGCTATCAGGAACTGTTATGGCATTTAAAGCCCTGTAGTCTCCAAAAATTTGCCACTCTCCACTTGCTTTTTTAGTCATGTGGATAGGGGAGCTCCATGAGCTTTTTGAGGGGCGACATACGCCCTCCTCAATGATGCGATGGAAGTACTCTCGTGCCGCTTTGAGTTTGTCAGGCAATAACCTTCGTGCTATAGCATGGCAAGGCTGTCCTTTGGTTTCGATGTAATGAACCGTGTCGTGTTTGTACGTAGGATGCCTGCGAATTGAGGGTTGAGTGACTCCAGGATAGTCAGACAGGATCTGTAAGAGTTGTCCATCGACTTTGGTACAGCTGGATATGTTTGTGTCCAGTCTGTAAGCTAGCGTTTTGCCATCCACACAATGTTTAGATTCACTATCGATCAATTTTCCGTGTTTGAGGTCAATGATCAGGCCATAATGTGCAAGGAAATCTGCACCCAGGATCGGGTTTGGAACATCTGCAACCGTGAAGGACCACGTCATATTTTTGCTGAGTCGGATGTCGACTTTTCTGGTCTCGAGTCAGTAAGCTGGAAGGTTTTGACCATTCACAGTACGGAGGTAGTATTTCGGAGGGAGTACTTTTTGGGTTCTGTTAACTGGCAATATGCTCAGGTCTGCTCCCGAGTCAATTAAGTACCTTCTCCGGTTAGTCCTGTCCTTTATGAACAGGTGGCGTGAGTATTTTTCCGAGGGGTCTTTGGCTGCATAGATGGCCCCTCGTTCTAGTTTGACGCTTCCTTGTTGTAGGATTTACCCCACCATCTGCATCTGTTGTTGCATTTGGTGGCCTCTGCGCCAAACCGGTTATGAAAAAAGCAACTTTTATCATCCCAATTTCAAGACTGGGTTTTGGGAGATGATGTTCTAGAGGGAGTTGAACTCTGACCCCTGTTACTGGAACTAGATCTGCGGTCTCTGGACCGGGCCTGTCGTCCTCTGCAATTGCCACTGTTGTTATTGTTGCTTCTTGATTTAGATCTCTGTCGCCAGCTACTTTTGGGTTTCGTTGAGCCTTGGCTTTTGTTCCGTTTTACCTCCTCGGTCAACTGAGCTATTTGGGCTTGAAGTTGAGCAAGCTCTCCAGTCTCTGCAGATACTGCACTGACCACCGGCTTTGACCTGGTGTACTCGAGCGCATTATCTGCTGATTTTGCAAGGAAGTCCAAATCCGCGGATGTATTGATTACCGTCGAACCAACGGCGGCTAGGCATTGCACAACACTTTGTGGGAGTTGTTTGCAAAATTGATTGCCTATGACAGAAGGGGCTACGATATTATCCGCCTTCTGCCTTAACTTCGCCATGAAGATCGAGGGTTTGTCATCCCCATCTTCATACCACCCATCACATCATTAATTATTTTGTTCTTTGTTTTTCCGAATACGTTCTTGATCTTCTTGACAAACCAGGCATATTTGTCCTCTTCTGTCAAAGGGCATTCCATGATGTCTGGAATGTGGCGGATTATCTGGGGGGGCATGCCTCCACAGATGTGTAAGTACCGCTGGTTCAGTGTTATATTATCTGTTTTGAACCTGCCTTCCAAGAGTGTCAACCACAAATCTACCTCATTGGGCAGAAATTCCGGGATCTCTATCCTCCATCTATAGAAGTTGGGGTTTTGTCCTGGCTGCAATTGCAAAAGTTGCATAATCTGCACCAAGACTTCGGGTGTCAGCTGAGGCTGACTACTATCTCACTGCGATGGTTGTGGGTTTTCAGTTGGTGGTGGAACCATTGCTATGTCTTTTTGGTGACAAGCGTATTCCACATAACTACTTCCTTCCTTGCTGATTGAAAACACTGGCTCCTGTGTTTGTAGGACAGGTGTTTTCAGGTCAGAACTTTGGCTTAAAGTTCGAATACTTCTCAATGTTTTAACTGCGAGTTTTTCTTTGTTTATTGCAGTTCCCAGTCGTGCTAATTCTGGGTGTTGAGGGCCTTCTTCAGTTTTTGGTAAATTCGTAGAGTGTCGAGTCGAAGTTGGGGGAGTTGGGGGATGAGTCCAACCTTCTTCCTCCAGGTCTACTGTCTTGTTTCTCCTTGTTATATATTTTAAGGAGAGGGGTATAAATTCCCACTTCAGCAGACTCTACTTCGACAACCAAAAAGGTGTCTTAGTCTGCAAAAAAATATTTTTATTTGCGAGCAAGCGAGTATCTTGCAGCGCACTGCGCCGTATTTTGTAATAGCGCAACGCGCCTCCAGACACCTCACGACGTCGCCAAAAAATCACATCAGAGGTCACCACAGTGGATACCTTGTCGTGAGAGATATTCTCACAGAAAGAAATTCAACAGAATTTAACCGTGTTCAGCCACTTTGTACATAAGTACGGGTAAGCCAGAACCAGACCAAACACTGGCGATTTTAGAGCCAGTTTGGGCGGTTTATATACGGCTTATTCACACGCACACAGACACACATACGTAAGATAATACATACGTTGGTGAGGGCGCGGCCAGGTCGCATCATCCCTATCATGATAAGAGATGGCTGGCCAGTTCGTGTATGGATCGTGACATTGTTTGGTGATGTCACGATTCGGTACTCGTACATTACCTGCAAGTACGTACAGGTAATTACGATCGAACGTATTTCGTGTGATTTAACATCATTGAGACGAGTAATTGGCCTGCCCTTTGGGGCGGCGACTGTTGTTGAGGGGTCTGAGCCCCTTCACCTCTACTGTTGAGTCCCCACACCTTCCCCAGCTGAAAAATATTGTAAGGCGTCGGTCCAAAATCACATCTTGCCCCGATCCTCTGCCCGTTTTTCCAAAAAACAGTTCTCTCGCAAAGAACGTAGGTATTGCATCTAAAACAAAGAAAAATTTGTATGATTCATTTAACTGGTTGATTTTATTATAGGAATGTATATGATTACTCTTACATAATGATACATACAAATTTTGTTTTTTCTTCAGCATCAGTCTCTAGTGCCACATTCAGGGTATAAAAATCCTCCTCAGTCTGAATAGGCAAGTTATAATTAGTTCTGTCAAATGTGATGGGTGTTTTCAATTTTTCACTGTGATTCTGTTTAATAGCTTCCCAAATATTTCCTATTAAAAACACAAAAAATAACATCACTTCTAAATGAAATACTAATACAAGTGAAAATTCCCAAAATACAAACCCAATTGCTTCGAAATATTTTTTTCTAGAAAGTCAACCTTATTTGTAAGTGCTTGAATAGTATCTAAAATTTTCTTATTTTCAGTTACATCCATTTCCATTTGTTAACTTCAGTATGTTGTATTTCTGTTGG
>WOFM01000329.1:0-86244 GCA_011428145.1 Ericerus pela
TTGGCTCCTTTTTTATTAAAAATACTCTTTCTTTTTTGGGAAGGTTAGGCATTATTTTTTCGATTATTTTTTCTTCAGAGATATCGGGTTCAATTTGTTTTAAAATTCTTTTCACGAACATAATGTATGCAGGGAAGTCAGCTTTGCCATTAAAATTCCTTTCATATAGAATTTTGCGTAATTGGGGTTTGGTTCTAGTAAAGACTTCCAAAATTTTTTGTTTTGTATTTTGCCAATTATTACATTCGGTGTTTGCTTGAATTCTATTTTCAAACATTTGTTTAGCGAGACCCGAAAATGCAATTCTAATTTTTTTGAATTTCATATTGGCATCCCAATTGAATGATTCCGCCTCATTTTCAACCCCAATTACAAAATAATACGATATCCTCAGTTGGGGTGTGCCCATATAGGGAAGGTCTGATATTTACTGCAGCCTTTCCTGACATTTTATTTTCTATGGGAATGTAGGTGTTCTTTCATATTTAGACAGACGAACATATTCGCTGACCTAAATACTCCGCAACAATTAACGGCGAATATTTCCTCTAAATATTCACCGTTACCTCCGTTAGTAACCCAATTAACAGGGCTAACAGTTATGCAGACGTTCAACTAATCGGCATAATTGTCAGAATTATTTTGGCATGTACCTGAGGTACCTTTCGTGATATGTAAACTATATTAGGAACAAAAAGAAGTCACTTGGTAAACCAATTTACACCAAAACTTCACTTGCCTTTCTGAAGAGCTTCAAGGTAGTTATGCTACACTGGACTCTAAAGTCTGTAGGTGTTCCTAGACACCACATAATTAGCAGTCCGCCCTATGTAGAGGTGAGACGACGATAGATAGAATATTAATATACATATATGTGTTTACATACGATTATCCGCTAAGTGAGCGAAGTTATTTAAGTATAAGATTTGAAAGGTCAAATTTTCAAAAATTTACTAAAATTTTTTTTTTCATTTTTTCACCTTTTTTTAAAGACCAAAACAATACCATTTTCCTTTTTTTTTAAATTTAATACTAAATTAATCTTAAACTTAAAATTACACTTTTTTTTTTAACCGAGATTTTTCATTTTTTAACCATTTGGAAATATTCCAAATGGTTAATTGTGACGAAGTGTTTACCACAAATTACTGTGACGATAATTCGATATTAAATATTGTTTGACAAAAACAAGTATCTATTTTGTGTGCTTGTTCACAACTATCCGGGATAACAAACATAACAAAATTGGCGCCCGAACTAAAAAATAGAATCCGGCCTTCTTAAAAATACGTAAGTGATCGTTCACGTGAACCAGAAAATTTTCTTTCGGACAACCTAAAAGATCCAAAATCTTACATTACATATACAGTGACCGAAATCTCGCATCAATTATTTTCAGAGCATCACGCCTCGTAAAGGTGCTCAATTGTCAAAATTTTTTCTCTACAATTTTTTGAAACTTTGCACCTGTGAAAATAAAAACGCATTTTTCATATCGCGAGCTCGTGAGGTGAAGCCTACACTCCTTCACTTGAGCGAACTAGACTAAAGGCATAAATAAAATAAAAAATAATATAAACAAGATATTGTATTTGGCAAAATATTCGACAAAACGTATCGACCGAAGACCAGGAAGGCAGATTGAAAACCAAGCAGTCAACCAGAAATCGGGATAGCGAACAGGACAACGTAGAAACAAAAGGCCCAAGGCTTCATCAAATGCTAATAATCTGTAAGTGGAAAATAAAATAATATTACTTTATTTTATATTGGTGTAGAAAGTGCTGTTTTTCTTTTTTTTTTTTTAAATTAAATTTACTGAATGTCTGTAAATCCAAATCCCAACTCAGAAAATATTAAAACAGATAAGAGTAACGTAACAAATCCCTTAAATTTACATACTCTAAATATAAGCCCAGAAAAGGAACCAAACCCAGAAGAAAATTTCCCTCCACTCGCTAACCATTGGGGAAGCAAAGTCTCTACACAATTTTTGTACGAAATTCTGAAACTAGCCAAGGTAGTGCGAATAGAGAATAGAAGCAGATACGACCTACAAAGAAATCTTTATAAGGGTAAGAAAGGCAAACATTGGCTGTTAAACGTACTTTACACTAACCCCAATGTAATTAATTTAAAAGGAACAAAAGAACTAGATAAACTCGTAACCAAATCCGCAGAAAGTAGACAAGCAACAAGAAATTCGAAAAATAATTTAGAATCAGCTATAGACTCTGAAACTGAAGACGAGGAAACCCCAAATCCACGCCAAAGAACAAAATCTGAAACCCTGAACAGAAAAACCAAAAAGCTTATAACAGAAAGTGAAGAAAGAAAATCAAGAGAACTAGAATTAGCTAGATCCCCTAACAAAATCCAAATAAAAATCGACGAGAACAAACTTAAAAATATAGGCAATTCCGACGACGAAGTCTTCGAAGAAACTTCCGATAAAATAAGTAGAAATCAACAAAATAATTCAATAAGCGATTTTCTGATACAAATTAATACCCCAAAGGAAAATAAAAACTCAAACTCTACCACAACTTCAGGCACAAACTCACCTACAAGAATCAAACCTTTTGATAACCTAAACGAATTTAATACAAAATTTAAAAGTGATATAATAGAGTTCCCGCAAATAACACCCATAAATAACCAATTACAAAATATGGCATTTCCCAATCTAGAAGATCCCAACCTAAGAAATTTTTGGACGAGATCAGTAAGATGGACACCTAGCCAATTTGCAAATGGTCCAGATGAAGACATTCTAGAATTCTAGGCAAAAACATTCGAGGCATCAGAACATGTTATGAAACGCAATCTAAATATAGCTTTAAGAGGACCGGCACTAGAATTATTTGCCGCTGATAACACGATAACTCCAGAAACAGAATGGGAGGAAGTTAAGAAAATATTAACCAAAATTTTCAAAAAAGATAAAGAAACGATCAAGAAAAGAATAAAAGGTTTGAAATTTGAAGATCAATACTTCACGATAAATGTTCCAAAATTTTTTAGATTATATAAACAACTTGATGCAACCATCTCGGAAAAGAAAATATGTGACAATTTTTTAACAAGATTGTCGGGCGAAATGCGAAAATACTTTGCCTCAAAAAACCTTACCACGCAAAACGAAGTCACAAACACTTACACTAGCTGGAAGGAATATAAAGAAAGAGCACTGGACCTAACAGACGCGCAAAAAACAGAGGAACTACTTGCAAAAGCAAATGAAACCATTGAAAAAATTCAGAAACAGCTAGAAGAAGTACTAAAAGGGAAAACCACAGAGAAGAAGACAGTAGCGAAAGTAGAACCAGCTCCAATCTCTCCTACTGATCCAACTGTAGCAGCCATGATAGCCACAGGATGGAAACCCCCTAATCAGAATAGGAGAAACCAAAATTCAAATCAAACCTCAAGTCAAGAAAATACAAGCCCAGAGCAAAGACCAACAATACGTAATCGTAACAATGAAAGATCAGATCAACGACCTCGACAGCCAAAAGAATACAAACAAACTCGTTTATCAAACTATCGAAATACGCGATTAAGAGAAAATTACCGAGAACCGAGTAGAGAAAGATACTCTCAAACAGATATGAGAAACGCGCTATGTTATAATTGTGGCAAGATGGGCCACTTTGCAAGAGTATGTAGATCGTCAGTAAGAAACTTCAGTGGATATCGAGATACAAGACAACCTCGATATAACCCACAACAAAACTACAGGCCCAGAACCCAACAATATGGGCCACAAGTACAACAAAATTATACCCCACCACTGGCTTATCCAGGATATGTGACGCCCCAACCACAGTGGATGCCACAGGTTGCTCAAACGCAACAAACATACTCACCTCTACAACGACCAGCTGAATCCACAATTTACCAACTGCCAAAAAACCCGCAATAGAGCCCGTCTACTTTGCACATCAATGTGACAAAGATATACGGGCCTGAACAGTTACACACACCATCTGGACTGCGCTGCAAACCTTATTTCAGATCCACACGCACCAAACAACCGAAAGGTAAATATTTGGTTCGCATTGCGGCAGTCAATCAGGGCAAAATGCAAGTTGATAATACCCTGTGCCGTCGTACGCCGTAATGAGACTGAAACAGAGGGCACGATAGACACCGGATCTGAGGTGACACTAATTCATTACGATCTTATTGAAGGACAAGTGATCAGACCAGTAAGAGTTTGTATGGTAGCCGCCAACGACAGTGCAATTGCCATTATAGGAGTAGCTGACATAACCTTATGAATGGGCAACCTACTCCTCGAAGCGGAAACATACGTGACTACTGAGATCACAACTAACCTTCTGATAGGATTCAAATTTCTCGATCGGCACAAAGCCGATATATTATTTTCTAAGAAATTATTTAGAATAGGACCGTCTTGGAAACGGGAAACTTATGAAATAATTAAATTTAAGGAAGAAAATGCAGAAGGATTTATACGTGCTAAAGAAGAGATATATATCGCCAAAGAATGCGAACATTTTGAGTACCTGAATCCAGAAGCTGGAATAGCCAATCCGGATGAGGAACTCCTTACAACTTTCAGACTAGAAGGACAATATACTATTGACAAGATGGGATGGCCAACCCTTCGACTCTATAGCAAATACTTTGATGTCGAAATTGCGAATGGAACCATCTTAGGATGCTATAGGCTCAAACAGCCGACTTTGCAGGACCGTAAGACAAATTCCGTCTACCATGGCAAACTTAATGTTCAACGCATTGCGATGGGGGACATTAGAGGGAACCATGGTGAGGAGGTGGACTTGCTAAGATTGATCCGAATAACGCGATCCAACAGCACAGTTTTACATGATAACGAAGGAAATAGAGTCAAAATAAATAAGAATTTAGACAAAGAACAAAAAGAAGAAGTAGTTCAGACCCTCAAGAAATACTTGCATATATTTACAGAAGGATCTGATAAAATTAAACTGGCAAAATTAAAGCCAGCGCATCTAAATCTAAAAACGGATGCACCAGTGGTTCGTAGAAACCATCACATGGGTTTATACAAAAAAAGAGAAATATGTAAGAAAATAAAAGAATTTGAAGAAATAGGCATACTTAAGAGAGCAAGTACGCCATACAAAAGCCCAGTTTTTCTCAAAAAGAAAACAGATGGCAAATTTCGTTTATTAATAGATTATAGAGGAGTTAACGATGTAATAAAACTAGACATAAGTAGAGTCCCAAGATTATCCGAAATATGGGATGCACTAAGAGATAAGAAATATTTCTGTACGTTAGATTTAAACCAAGGCTTTTATCAAATGCCCCTTGACGAAGAATCTAAGAAAATAACAGGTATAAATGTAGGAGGCGTTAGCTATGTATTCAATGCAACCCCACAAGGACTATGTGCAAGCCCAAGCATCTTTCAAAGAGCAATGACGGATCTTTTTAATGAAATTCTCGAGGACAAAGTCATAGTATACATAGACGATATATGCGTCTTCGGAGAAACCTTCAAGGAATGTCTAGCGAACTTAGATGAAGTACTGACTATACTAAAAAAAGCAGGATTAGCAGTAAAAACAAGCAAAAGCAGCTTCTTTGACGAAAACATAGAATATTTAGGACATAAGATATCGCATAACAGACTGGAACCCACAGAAAAAACATAAAACCCATCAGAGAAACACAGCCACCGAAAACACTTCGACAATTACAAAGATTTTTAGGAATGGCCAACTTTTACAGAAAAATGATAAAAAACTTCTCTAAAATAGCCTCACCATTAACGGAACTCACCAGAAAAGAAAATGTGAAAAACAAACGACAAAATAAAATGGAACGAAGAAGCTCAGATCGCCTTCGACACGCTGAAGGATAAAATAACTTCAGAACCTGTCCTCGGAATATACAATCCAGATGCCGAAACATATGTAGAAGTAGACGATTCAAAAACCGCAATAGGCGCAGTAGTTATACAGATAGACAGAAGAACGGGAGAACATCACCCAATCAGCTTCTTATCAGAGAAAATCCCAAAAAATCAACAACACTTATGCTCGTTCGATTTGGAAATGATCGCAATTACTGACGCATGCGAATATTTTAGAGAATTTCTAATATACAAAGAGTTCACTGTATTCACAGACCATGAACCTCTCACATATCAAAGCAGATTCAAGAAACCAAATGCACGCCTTAATAGATTAATATCAAAATTAGGCGAATACCACTTCAAACTAAGGCACATAAAAGGTAAAAACAACAAAGTAGCTGATTATCTGTCTCACCTAAACGAAGAAGATGAAGATTTTGCTGAATTCAAGGATGGTCAATTTACCATACCTGATGGAACACCAGACCCTCCGATAGAAGACAAAACAAAGAAAAAGAAAATAGACGTCGTTACGAGAAGTAGAAAAAGAAAAAATGAAGATTCGGGTTATTCCGAAATAAACATCGAAAATAGTGAAAAATCGGATGACGACGGAATCTCTGTAACATCAAAAAACTTGGAAAATTCCACAGATTCCGCCGCATCAACTAATTCTTATATTTCCAACACATCCGATATCTCCGACATATCCAAAAATTCAGAACAAGAAAACCCTATAGAGATAACAGACGAAGAAATACACGATCTATGGGATAAACAGAGAGAAGACGAACAATGGAACACAGTAATACAAATACTTGGCGGCAATGAAAAAGAACTACGTAAGAAATTCAAGAATAAAAAGCCACAAAACATAAAACCCTTTTTCCTAGATGAAAACGGTATCTTATGGAAAAGTGACACCAAGAAAGAGTACTATTCAGCAGTACCAGTTATACCAAAATCTCTCATCCCACAGGTTCTTCGTGCATGCCACAAAAATCAATCAGGGGAAGGACATTTTGGCATACGTAAAACTCTTGCCAAAAATCGTGCCCGCTACTACTTTTTGCAAATGCCTAAAGTAGTAAAAAAGCACGTACGCTCTTGTCACCAGTGCCAAATCAACAAAACGGCAAACGAGAAATATGGATTACTAAAACCCATAAACCCAGACAAATGTAAACCATTAGCGCACATTCAAATAGATTTCATAGGCAAATTTAATACACAACACGAGAAAAAATATGTTAGTAGGTATAGACAAGGCCACAAAATATTGTTGGATAAAAGCAACCAGTCAACCAAATGCGACGACGGTAATAAAATTCCTAAAAGAGGTAATTAAACATTATGGGAAACCAGGTAAAATAACGTGCGACAATGGCACACATTTTTCTAATGACGACGTACACAAATTTTGCAACGAAATAGGAACTAAGTTATATCATTCAACGTCATACACACCACAGACACAAGGTCAAGTTGAACGTATGAATGGAGTAATAAAGAAAATATTATCGAAATACGAAAGTACAGAAAGTGAACAATGGCCAGAACACGTAGACAATGCTGCGTTGACATATAATTTGACACCAATCGAAGGTCTAAATTATCGCGAACCATTTTATTTGATGCATGGGTATAAAGGCGAACCTCCTGTTAACCTAAATATCCCGCCACCACTGATAAATAAATCCAGAGAAGAACAAATCGAAGAAATAACCAAAATATGCGAAGAAATACCTAAGCTCGATAAAAAAAATGCAGAGAAATATTCAAAACAATACAACAAAGGGAGAAAATAAATAAATTACGAAGTGAATGACCTAGTACTACTACGATCACCTATCAACTATGGTAAAGGAAAACCAAAATTTTCAGGCCCATTTCGTATAATCAAGAAAATCTCAAAATTAAACTATGTAGTACATATAATAACAGAAGATGGAAATCAAACGGATGACACTATCCACGTAAGACAACTTTTGCCTTACATACTAAGAGAAGATCACACCCCACCACCTCTAATAGAAGAAAACAATGACTCAGGAACTGAAAATAGTGAAAACGAAGCTTATCCAAAAAGAAAGAGAGGCAGACCCAAGAAAATAGTCACTGAAGAAAAAGATAACAGTGAAAACATAAAAATAATATTTAAAAGACCAAGAGGAAGACCTAGAAAAACCTGTCTCAAAACAAAAAATGATAAAACAAAGAAACACGTCACATTTGACAAAAGTGCCAAAAAAGGAGAGAAAGATTCCAAAGAATGGAGAAAGAAATTCGAATTACGAGATCCAGAAAGGAGGAGAATCACAAGAAGGAAAATTAGAAAGATATACACAATACAATATAATGACGAAATTAGAGAATTGGAATCCGAAAAAGAAACGGACAATAGGGAAGTCAGTACGCAGCCAGAAGCCTTGCCATCCCAACCCGCAACCCTTCCAGCCTGCTATAACTACCCTCAAAATAATTAACCTCTTGAATTTGGTTCACAAGAAAATTTAATCCCACCTTTAGAGTCCCACTCATGTCTCATTAATAACTATACAAACAAACCCCCTAACTTTCATTATTAAGATTATATGTAAATTTAAGAAGATAATGTAAAGGTATCTTATTGAAGCGCTGAGTACTCACCTTAATACTACACTTTTTTCCTCTCCTAATCACAGTCATCGTAAATCGACTCCCGCTCAGTGACAGCTGCCTTTTCCTCATCCTCCTCTTCCACACTCTCTTCAATTTGGAGCAGGAAGGACCTAGAGACCGGCGAAACAATGATGTGTTACGCTTTGGTAAAGTTATATTTGCAACTTCCTCTGAGGACTTCGGGACAACACATATCATCCGATATATCTCTTCAATGACATTCGGACCAACCAAAACAGTAGTACCGTTGGATATGGCAGTCGCCAACTCCTTCCGTAGCCTTCGACGTTCAGCCAAGATCATGAGTTGCTTCTCAGGACCCAACATACGTACAATTCTTACATATGCACGAGAAATATCGATAGACACATCACTTCGATAAACGTCTTCAATATACCCACATAGCACAACAATTTGATCATTCATGACACTCTCAATACCAACAGGATTAGTGAGATGGAAACGACTCTCCGAACAAACGTTCAAACGAAGTGTGACACAAATCAAAGCCGATATAATATTTAAGCATATAGCATAACGGGGTAAATCAATCGGAGCAACACAAAGCGAAGAATATAATAAATGCTATCACACCGCCACATAGACGCGCGAGGTAATAAACAACCAAACTTGGCACAGAATTTGCCAATCTTCAATCGGCAGTCATCACATAATCCTACTGGAACCACTTGATGCCACAAACCATACGAAGTATTGAGCACGTCACCGGGATATACTTTACGATAAACTATCAGACCACTTAGACCACTACGATTAGAAGTATAATAAAAGAGTGCTTTAAAAACGCGCCACATCGCTATCATCCCACGAAAAAAGCATGGACATAACGTAGTCCACATCTTCATCAATGGGAATGAATCCCGGGGGAAGAACAAAGATTCATCCACCACCACGGACCCATCCACAGGACAAAAAATCTCGGAGAGCAACAAACACTCGTCCGTAACGCTCGATGTAGAGAATGGACAGGAACTACAATCTAAAATCGACATTACTTCAAGATCGCGATTGACACTATTCCAGAAACAGAACATAACAGTCGATCGAATGGCACGACAAAGAGTATATATACAATAGAAATAATGGAATATAATCTTAACACTAGCACAAAAGAAAACACCATAATGCACCACACTCTCTTCATCGGGATGAAGCCTATCGTTGTGAAAAATGACACGTAAGCAAATTGAATATAAAAAGCAAAAGGAACTAAGTGTAAAAATAAAACTATACTTCACAAGAAAATAGAAAACAACAAAAGTAATATCGATATACAGACGCATTTTCCCATTTGGAATCCTTACATATATTAAAATCTAAATATCAGTACAATCTCACCATTACAATATAATTAACGATTTGGCCAGGACAGTGCAAAAGTAAGGAACCTATAGAGAATAAGTAAAGTATATGATAAGATATAAATATTACAGGGTAAGCAATACACAAAAAAAAATAATATAATCTTCGGCCACTTTCTTCCAAATTAGGAGGAAGCAGGGGCTTCCCAGCTCTTTTGCCTGGGGGACTTTTGTTCCATCGTATTTAGACAGACGAACATATTTGCTGACCTAAATACTCCGCAACAATTAACGGCGAATATTTCCTCTAAATATTCACCGTTACCTCCGTTAGTAACCCAATTAACAGGGCTAACAGTTATGCAGACGTTCAACTAATCGGCATAATTGTCAGAATTATTTTGGCATGTACCTGAGGTACCTTTCGTGATATGTAAACTATATTAGGAACAAAAAGAAGTCACTTGGTAAACCAATTTACACCAAAACTTCACTTGCCTTTCTGAAGAGCTTCAAGGTAGTTATGCTACACTGGACTCTAAAGTCTGTAGGTGTTCCTAGACACCACCAAGTTAGCAGTCCGCCCTATGTAGAGGTGAGACGACGATAGATAGAATATTAATATACATATATGTGTTTACGTACGATTATCCGCTAAGTGAGCGAAGTTATTTAAGTATAAGATTTTATAGTGACGAAGTGTTTACCACAAATTACTGTGACGATAATTCGATAATAAATATTGTTTGACAAAAACAAGTATCTATTTTGTGTGTTTGTTCACAACTATCCGGGATAATAAACACAACAGTAGGGGTTTTCTAAAATTCTTGTTTCGATTTCTGGGCTGAGAAAATCTTCGTCGGATTTTTCTAAGCACTCAGTAATATCAGTAAGGTTAATTGCTGACCTAACTCTTGGAAATGGTGTGGGATTATCCAAATTTTCCAAAAGTGGAGTTGAAGTAGTAGGGGGTTAAAATACTTTCTTATTATAGGATTTTCTAATTCGGGGATTTGTTCACGAGGTTTTCGTGTTGTTTGCAAAATTATTTTTATATTTTCAGGGGTTAATAATTTTTGAATTTCTTTACTAGATTTGATTTTTAATAGGATATCCTCTTGGGTTTTTATTCGGGAAAAATATTTTTTATCAACTTCGATATTTAAATTTTGACACACATTAATTAGTTCAAAATTTTTAGCTTCGATAAGCCAGTTTAAATTTGTTTTTGTAGTACTGGGTTCGGATAAATTTTCCCAAGATTCATTCATAAAAATAAATTTTTTTCGCGGCTTATAATTATTTAACACAACTTAATTTTATGGGAGGGACGCGAATTATAATTAATATTAATTGTTACTTTGTTTTTTCTTTTGTTTGAACAGGAGCTTGATGGATTCGTTGCCGCTTTTTGTCGCCAAAATCCTCTTCACCTTGACCTTTTGTAGATACGCCCGTTTTTATTTTTGTATAATAAATATCCTTGGTTGGTTTTTGAAGTTCGGTTTTGTCTTTTCACTACTGGTTTTTTTCCACTCGCAGATAACCTTTACCTCCTTTCCTCAAAAGCGCGCCTTACGCGTTTCTCATTGAGTACTTAACTAGAGTTTTCAAGGTTAGAGCAAAGTACTTCGAACCAGAGGAATTGAAACAGCAGCTTGGATCAGCAATTCCGTCGAATAGGTACTAGAGCGAGAGTTCGATTCGCAATAGCAAACCAGTTGGGCGCCAATAATGTAACGGCCAAAAGAGGTGGTAATGTACCTAATTAGAACCACTTTCAGTGTTACACCATACACGAAATATCACGTACTTCAAAAGCAGTAATACTTCTAAAATAAGTTCAAGTTTATCATCCACTACTATAGTGGACCTTAACATTTGTTTGAGACTCAATAATATTTTAAAACACACGAGTCAGTTTACACCTTTAATAAAATAATAATTTGTACATAAAGGTACATAAATATACGTTAATATTTATACATATATAATCACAATTCAACAAGTAAGACTATCTGTTCACTAGAGACTTCTACTAGAGAGGTTCCAGGTACTTAGAAGTAGCTGTTGAGGAACTGTGTTTTTTTCCACTGAATCGAGGGATTATATACTCGTTCAGGGTATGAAAACATACGTGTCGGATAGGTAAAGTGTTGCAGGGTGTTGTTATTATAGGGTTGTGCTGACTCGTCAAATACTCGAGGGCAGGCACAATTAGGTCATGAATATACAGAAAGTATATCTATATTCATAAAATCAAATACGGGTAATTTAGTGGTTGTTTATAAAGAGTTATAGGATAATTATTGTTGATAAATATCTACGTTTTTGTTATTCGAAAATGTGTGGATGAGTATATTCGTCATTTCTAAAAATAGACGAAAATATATGTTACACTTATTACATTTAATGAAATTTATTCCAACTAATTAGACAAATTTATATAATTTGAGAATTATCATCTCATAAAAACTTTTGAATTTGGTGAAATTGATCCAGAAATAACAAACTTTTAAAATTTCAAGATTTGTGAAATAAGGGACCATAACAGGAGTCACAAAACTACTTTCAACAAAATTATCAGTCTCTAATCTTCATAACACATACTGTGTGGAACTATTATGAAAAAAACTATCACAATGGTACTCAAATTAAAAACCAGAATCATGAAAAATCTAATTTCTTCATTTTGTCATCATAATAAAATTATTCTCAAAGGTGAGAAAGAAAAAAGAAACATTAAATTTATTTTTCACCATCATATACAGGACTTGTTAAAAGGAGAAAGTAATAATATTTTTTGGATTTAGGGAATTTTGTCTCCGAAAATGCCCTGTTTGAAAAATCCATATTACCACAGGGGAAAACTTAATGAGGACTATGGATTTATTCCATACCAGCAAATAGTATATAAAGTTTGGAAACTGTTAGACAATGTACGACTTCATTATAATTATTTATCAAACTGGAAATAATTGTGAAACATCTACTTCTCTGAATGCTATTTCATAAACATGCATATATAAGGTGTCACTTCTCATTTCTAAGCTGATGTCAAAGCGATTAAGTCTGACCGATATGATGGCGAACTTCATTAAAATCACATTTTGGTACAAAACTATGACAAGCAGGTTCTTTCACTGACATATAAAAAACGATACACCAAAGGTGACACAAAATCTCGTACACCACTCTCAATCTGCAAATAATAGTCCCACACTCCAACTGAAGCTCAGTTAGAAATGGGTCGACCATTTGTTGGAAATGTGCAAAGTAAAAAAAAAATTGGGAGTCATCTTGAATTTAAGGCTCAGTAGGTTACTTTCACTAAATTAGAATATGAAACGCCATTTTGTCGTGAAAAAAGATGAGGTATCCTCAACTTTTGGGAGGTGCATCCAAATAGAATTATTTTTTATTGTTTTTTTTTTTTTTTTTTCAACTATACGAAGGTACTATAATTGCAAACTTTTTCAGAAGGGGGAACTACACCAGGTTTTGGAGCATAGCTCTTCCATACTTTCCTCAGTTTTACCTCTTGTTTTTTTCAAGGGTAGGTACTTTGGAATCATTTCTGGTTATTTGATACAAAAAAAAAATCATCGATATCATCTAAAACGTTATTGTCAAAAGAGCAATGCAACTACAACAACGAAAGTCGGCCTTCAAGAGCGACAAAATACACAGAGCCATATAATACGTTTTCACGTAAAGCTACCCACCGAAATTCCACGAAATGATTTCAGAAAATGAAACGTGTAATTGTCTTACGGTCGTTTCGAACGAAAAGTTGAAAAAAATGAGAGAAGGGTGCCATAGCACTACATCATCTACGCGAGTAGAAAGAAAAAAAAATTAAAAGGATTAAGTTGTATGGCTTCGATTTTGTAATACGATTCCTTATGAAACCCCCAACCTTCTTTCGTCGCCTCCCCCCTTCAAATACGAAACGTAATTATGGTTAATGATACCGGCGTCAATTCTTTCCGTACCTCTGAACGATGATGAAACATTTCTAGAATTCTGAGCGAGCTTGCTTTGAAGAAAAAAAAATTGAATTTTATCATTGAAAACAAAAGCGAACTTCGCCTCCAATAGAATATTTTTTTGAGTTGCATCGTAAATGTTTTTAGTGAGAGCAAAACACAAGTAAGTATGTATGTAGGCCTAGGTAGGGCTTTTTACAAGTTTTATGCAGATAGAAGACAGGAAAGTTCATATGCTGTTTACAGTCAAATATGCCTCTGCAGTTTAATAATTTGTTATGGATCGAGATATGATGAATACAGATAAAGATTATCGGTAGGCTTATCAAAAATAGCTCCATCATTACCAAAATAATATATATATATATATATATATATGTGTGTGTTTTTTTCGAACAAAAGTCGAAGTGTCTTTGAAACCAACAAATACAATGATAATCCGATAATACTAATCGTGCCGAGGAACTGTCAAAGAAATGACTCACACTGATTATGCAGATGTCACAAATGTGACATTCGTGTATCACATAGGGATCCAAAATTTGACTTTTGATACAAAGGTCCTACGAATGCCAGTTTGGCACAACACATGTATCATATACATGTCACAGTGGTACCACGAAAATAACGCAAATAAATAATATGAGTCACTTACGATATACGAATGTAGTACATGCGTGTCACTAAAATGTCATAAAACGGACACAAAAATGTCGTAAACATCCAAAATAACGATAACAGCGCATCACATAGCTGTCATTACAATGAAAAAAACATAAAATGTGGTAGTGTCAAAAACACTACGTTGTTTCCGAAGAACATCTCTAATGTATTCGTATCAAAAAAAGCAATAAATAAATATCTAAAAATCAACAGGATGATTTTTAATCCACTGACAGCGTCCGTATCTATATAGTAAGTTATTTAGAAGAATAAGGGGTGAAAATTACCTATAATTAAAATGAAGGGTGAAGGAAATTTACAATTAATTGCACATCATCAGCCCTTCCAGTTGCCCCTGAGATAATACCCATATCCGTAACAATAGGCAATGTGGCTTGTTTGGTGTAGGTAGTTGCTACCTACACGAGGTTCATGGAACCTAAGGAAGAAGACAGTGGTTTACGTGCGGGGCAACCAAATTATTTCTCGGTACCGGTAGCCAGCCGGTTTAAGTTGCCTTACCGTACACTAAGCGTACTTACTAACTGGGGCAATCGTCCAAAAGCGATGCGGTACCATATACGGACCGCAGCACGTATACTGTCAGTGAGTATGTAAATATTACATACTCACTTGCCTCCGTTTACCGCCTCAACAGTAAACACCAAAACACATTGTCTGTATGAGTGCATACAGACGATGTAATTTGTTTAACATGCAATGCACAATTAGTATGGGTCGCGGACTTAGGTCTGCGACCCGTCTGTCGATGCAGGGCCGAGCCCTGAGGAGGCAAAGAGGGAAATGTCCCCACAGCCACTCCCCCCTTGTATTTTTGTACAAAAAGACTAAGTCCAGTCATATCCTAAAAGTTGGGGGGACGTTGGACTGATGATTGTCCGGCAGGGTTACATCCTCTGTGTGACCTATTTCCTCCAAAGAGGAAGTTGCGGAGGGCCTGGCCTAAGGCATGGCCAGTAAAGGTCCCCGTGTGATAGTTGAGGATCCTCCGCTGGTTATAATTAGCACGAGATCGTGCTCCTCTTTTTTTATTTTTGTGCCTGATTGCCTGGGTGGAGTTCCGTTGTTGGACGAAAGGCTGGAGTTGGGTTTCCAGTCTATGGACCGTGATTTCGGAGCGAGAAGGCTGAATGCTCCTAGATGGGTCCACGTCCATAGGGGTAATCATGGATCGTGAAGCATCCGAGGTCTCGCCGATAGGAAGGTGGCGAAGAAGAGGTTGGGTTACTTCAGCTAAGACTGAACTGACCTCAGGCCTCGGGGTGGTACTCAAAGCGTGATTGCTCGCCGAGGAGGAAAGTTGGGCTAACATGATATCATGTTCCCGATTACTCTGTTCCTGCTCTTCTGCGAGGAGGGCTTCCTCATAGTCGAGCAAAGGTTCAGAAGTGTTGGTGGTAGACATTTTTGGTAGGATGTCAATTAAGACAATGGAAAAATGAGAAATAATTTCAAAGCAATTTTAGCACAGAAATAGGTGTTCGAATTGAACAATTTTTCAGAAATTCAGAATGCGATATGCTCGGAGCGTATTTGACAAACGAATGATTTGTATATCGCTCTTGGCTGTTTGATTTGGTACAAATTTGTCGTCGAGTTTATCATAATTCATCTCAGTATAATAGATTTAGTATTTTCCCACCATTTAGAAATTCCCACGTAGAAGATTCTACGTGCAAAATTCGTTGATTTAAATTGCCACGTGCTTTTATGTGGGTCAACGTATTCGAGTGAATGAACTTTGTTCTTTTAATATAGGTCAATGCGATAAGGAACGGTGGTGCGATATCCTTATTGCAACGTACGTTGTGGTATGTTCTGCGATAAGGATGTGTGTCATTGCAACTGCACCATTTCTCATTGTTTGTTAGCTGATTTCTGTTTTTATAAAAACGCACGTGAATTTATTTTGATTTTCACGATAGATGTTTTATTTTCGAGCTGATTTATTTTTGCATTTTTTCTTCTCTGCGTCTAGGTTCGAATCCTGGAGGCGGAAGATTTGTTTTTGATTTTTATGACCATTTTTGATGTTACAATTTTTGTGTAAACTTTCTGCTATATTTTGATGCAGGAGTTGATGGTGAATAAATTTATTTTGCCATTTATTTAACCATTTATTTTTCTATGGTTTGGGAATTCGGTGGTTTGTGTATGAGTGAATTTTGTAATTGTGATCATATTTAGGTTTAGCTATTTTGTTGAGCTAACCTTTCTGATCTACGACTCGGAATTTGATTACGTTTTTTATAACTTCCTTTGGGCCTGCCTCTTTTGTTGGGCTTTATGGGCTCTTTAGGATTGTAGTAATATTTTCGTATGTTGTCATCGAATTTGACAACTTTCTTTATTTTGGTTTTAGCAGCCGTATTTTCCAAATTTGGTTTTGGTACATCGCTATGCATTTCTTGTACTATTTCTGGCTGTGTTTTTAGCTTTTGAGTGTCGTTATTTTGTTCGACAATTTCTTGTGGATCTTTGACTATGTTTATGTCAGTATCCATATCATTTTCCTTACAATTTTTCGTGACATTGACTTTTTCATCTGCTATTAAGAATGCAGGTTTTACATGATCTATTGAGACTTTTTTCTCTTCATCGGCTATGAGTAGGGTGAATGTTTTTTCTGTTCTATCCACTACTTTATAGGGACCAGTGTAGGGTTTCTGCAAAGCCTTTTTCATCCCCTCTTCTCGTAAGAACACGTGCGTAGTTGTCGCTAAGTGTCTCGAGACATAGGTTTTAGGTTTGCTATGAGTTGCAGTTTGTTTTAAAAATTGACTTGCGTCGTCTTTTATATTTTGTACTAATGTTTAGGGGTTAATTTCTTTGGATTCATAGAAAAAATCCCCTGTTAAGCGCAATTCCTCACCGAATGCTAATTGGGCAGCTGAGTGTCCAGTATCTGTTTGCAAGGCTGATTGGAGGCCTAATAAGATGGTTGGTAGCCTATCAATCCATCTTTTGGTGACATGTGCCATAATTGAGGCTTTTAGAGCCCTATGCCACCTTTCCACTTTCCCGTTAGATTGTGGGTGGTAAGTGGTGGTGGACCAGTGTTTCGCACCCAAGGTCTTCACTAGATCGTTGAATATTTGGCTTTCGAATTGTCGACCTTGGTCTGTAGTTATGCTTTGGGGCACACCATATCTGGCAATCCATGTTGAATATATTTCTGCAGCAACTGTTGGGGCTGACATTTCAGTGAGTGGAATTGCTTCAAGCCAGCGAGTAGCTCGATCTATAATGGTCAGCAGATACTTGTAGCCACGAGAAGGTGATAAAGGACCAACTAAGTCTACGTGAATGTGTTTGAATCTGTCAGTATGTCTGAACTTTCCAAGTTTTGATTTTGTGTGTCTGCCAATTTTAGATTTCTGGCAATTTAGACAAGCACGGGCCCAGTTGTTGCAATCTTTTTTTATATTGGGCCATATGAATCTCGAGGTCATTAATTTAGTCGTACTCCTAGGTCCAGTGTGCGATAAGTTATGAACACTGTCAAACGCCATTTTCCAATATTTTTGTGGAATATAGGATCGTTCTTGACCTTGGGACATATCACATGTTAACATGGTTTTTGTGCCAGGGAGTCTTTTTTGTTTCAGTTGTAGACTTGATTTGTCTGAAGATATCAATTTTAATAATTCTTCAACCCCCAGCTGCTCAATAGCTATTTCAGCATAGGGTAACTGAGATGGCACTGAGACAGATTCTATTCGGCTCAGAACATTAGTGGGTGTATTTAATTCTCCTTTTATATACCTGATGTCTGTTGTGAATTGACCTATGAATTCTAGGTGTCTCATTTGCCTTGGCGATGCATGTTCTGCTCTCTGCTGGAATGCATGTGTGATAGGTAGGTGATCTGTATACACAGTAAAAGTTCTACCTTCTACATTATGCCTAAAATGCCTGATTGCAGCATTTATCGCCAACAGCTCCCTGTCGTACGTACTATAATTTTTCTCAGCTTTAGATAGTTTCCTTGAAAAGAATGCTAAGGGCTGGTTTTGATCATTATCAGTCTGGTACAAAGTTGCACCAATTGCAAAGTCCGACGCGTCTGTTGCTATGCATAATGGCAGACTGTCATCTGGGTGAGCTAATAATGTCGCGTTAGCCAGCATATTTTTGACGTTGTCAAATGCTAAGTTGGCCTCTTCTGTCCATATGACAGGAGTTTTGTCGTGTTTTTTGTTTGTTTTTATCAAATCGAATAATTTGCCTTGTTTGACCACTGCGTTTTTTATGCAACGTCGATAGAAATTTGTCATCCCTAAAAATCGTCTTAATTCAGCGACTGTTTTTGGTTTAGGGAAGTTTATTATTGGGTCAACCCAGACTTTTTGAGGGGCAATTCCAGCAGAAGTAATGCTGTACCCGAGAAAATAAATATGTGGTTTTGCATATTCGCATTTACCGGGATTAATAGTTAAACTGGCAGCATGCAGACGCTGTAATACGGTTCTCACTTTCTTCTCGTGCACCTCAATGCCTCCACTGGAGCATATGCAGATATCATCTATGTATGCGTAGGCATATGGTATGTCTCTCAATACACCATTTATAAATCGCTGGAATGTCTGTGCAGAATTTCTTAATCCAAATGGCATTTGAAGATATTCGAAGAGGCCGAATGGAGTTATTAGTGCTGTTTTTTCGATATGGTTTTTAGCCATAGGTATCTGGTGGAAAGCCCAATTAATATCAATTTTGGTAAATAGATCTTTTCCTTTCATGTTTATATTAAAATCCATGATATTAGGAACTGGATATCTATCTGGTTTTGTTTGAGCATTTAGGCGTCTGTAGTCACCTACTACTCGCCATTTTCCACCTGGCTTAGGGATGATATGAATGGGTGAGCTCCATGAGCTATTTGAGGGTCTACAAATTCGTTCTTTTACCATTCTATCAAATGCATCCTTAGCCACTTTTAATCTATCTGGAGTTAAGCATCTTGCTTTTGCTACGCAGGGTTGTCCTACAGTTTCTATTATATGAACTGTGTCATGTTTATATGTAGGATTTGGATTAAAAGTTGGTTAGGTGATACCAGGAAAATCTGTCAATATATTGACGAATTTATCATTTGATTGCGTGCACGCATTAATTATATTAATTATTTGATAATTTTTAGTTTTTCCTTTTATGTGTTCACCGGTTGTGGAGTCTATTAATTGTTTATTTTTAAGATCAATCAATAGTCCATAATAGGCTAAGAAATCTGCTCCTAATATAGGGTATTTGACATCAGCTATGGTGAAAGTCCATTTCAAAGGTTTGTTAAAACCTACATTTACTTTGCATTTTTTGATTCCATATGCAGAGAAACTATGGTTATCTACTGCATTTAATTGGGGTTTTGGAGTGTTATTCTTATGCTTGATCTTGGCTGGCAGTATGCTTATATCTGCGCCTGAGTTGGCAAAAAATTCTCTCCTTTTTGACCTGTCCTGTATGAACAGGCGGCAAGAGTAGTTATCTGAGGGGTTGGTTGCCGCTGATATGACCCCTCTCTTTAGTTTGACTTATTGGGAGATTTTTCGTTGTCTCTAACCTTGTCCAATTCCGTGAGCAATTCTTTTTTCTTTTGCTCATCTTTGATCATCCTTTTGACATAGAATCGGCAGGTGATTTTACAAGTCCTGGCATTTTCACCCATTTATTATGGTGGAAGCAATAGTCTTCACGCCAATTTGGATTTTTGTATTTGGGTCTAGATTTAGACCTTGGTGATGTTCTGCCAGGGCTGTTTTTTCTGCTGTTATTTCTGCGGTCACGAGATCTTGAGTCTCGTTCTCGCCAATTTCGGTTTTTAGAACGGCTGTTGCGATTTCCGCTGCTATTGGTATTTTTATTTTCCATTTTCAAAGCAGCAATTTCAGCTCTGAGTTCCGCTATTTCAGATTTTTCCGCTGAGATGACACTGATTGCAGTTTTACCTGTGTATTCCAGTGCCTGTTCAGCAGCTTTGGCCAAATTTATTAATGCCTCATCACTGGTAGCGTTTGTAAGATTTAGAGCTCCAAGTGATTGCACAACTGATGTAGGTAGTTGTTGGCAAAATCAGTCAGCTATTACTAGGGGTGATACATGGTTATCCCCTTTTTTCATAAGTTTTGCCATGAATACTGTGGGCTTGTCGTCTCCGATGGACATGCCTCTCATCAGTTCTCGAATTTCCTCTCAAGCGGTTATGCCAAATGCAGTTCTTATTTTATTCTGGAACCAACTATACGAATCTTCTGCTTCGTCAGGACATTCCATGATGTCTGGACAAGCTTTTATGATTTGTGCTGGCATATTTCCACACAATTGTCTGTATCTGTGCTCTCGAGGAATCTCCTCGAGTCGGAAACAGCCGGTCAGTTGAATGAACCAAGTTTCTACATCCTTTGGGAGAAACTTGGGTAGTTGGATCCGTTTTTTGAGAGTATTTTTGGCTTCTTCGACTTTCTTTTTGTCGTATTCCGATATTGCCTTGGCTACGATCTCCTTCATATATTGATCGAACAGCTCTTTTTCTATCTGAGCCTGTTTCTCAGCCAGTAACCTACGTTCTTTTTCCTCTGGATTTTCAGTCGAAGTTCCAGGCATTTTAGTTTCGTCGTTTTTCAGCATTATTTTTCGAATTAATTTTCCGTTTCTTAATTTTTGGAAATCCAGCTTAGCAGAATTTGTAGCAGAAATTGTTGTAGGACTATTTCCTATCTAGCAGATGTATATGCGTGTTCTACCGAGAATTTGTTGACCCATCCAGTTTATGGGGCAACGTTTATTTGGTATAGGGGGTAAATTTCCCACTCCGTGGTCGACTAATAGTCACCTAAGTCACACCAGCTATTTCTAGCCAATGAAAAAGTCGCGTCCAAGCCACACTTATCAGCAGAGCAATTTCTTGCTTGTCTAGCGTTTTCACGCCTGCACCGCTGTAGCAACGTTGGGGTCACCACTGTGGCTTGTTTGGTGTAGGTAGTTGCTACCTACACGGGATTCATGGAACCTAAGGAAGAAGACAGTGGTTTACATGCGGGGCGACCAAATTATTTCTCGGTACCGGTAGCCAGCCGGTTTAAGTTGCCTTACCGTACACTAAACGTACTTACTAACTGGGGCAATCGTCCAAAAGCGATGCGGTACCATATACGGACCGCAGCACGTATACTGTCAGTGAGTATGTAAATATTACATACTCACTTGCCTCCGTTTACCGCCTCAATGTTAAACACCAAAACTCATCATCTGTATGAGTGCATACAGACGATGTAATTTGTTTAACGTGCAATGCACAATTAGTATCGGTCGCGGACTTCGGTCTGCGACCCGTCTGTCGACGCAGGGCCGAGCCCTGAGGAAGCAAAGAGGGAAACGTCCCCACAGGCAATAAAACTATAAATTTATTTAATTATAAATTTATTTTTATTTAGCCCATTTTATTTAGGTAGGTAGGTATCTATTTATTTATCTATTTATTTATTTTATTTATCTATTTCTAGAGGGCTGTGGACGTCATAATTTTGGTCGTTACATTTTTTCTTTTACATTTTTTTTTATGAGGTACCCTTTTTTTGAGAGACGTTTTCCTCAAAAATGGAGTAATAAGTATACCTACATATAAGACACAAGGATCACAACTATGACACTCTCGTATTAAGCACGACCACAAATGTAGCACGCCTTCTAGGTTTTAATAGTGGGGCACACAAAATACTATAATTTGGTCGAACTGTAAGCGCCATAAATGTGTTTCAATAAGAAAACATCAGCGCGTCATCATTTTGTATTTTCAAGAAAAATGAGAAACTTGCGGCAGATGTATACCAATTGCACATACTAATGAAAATTGGACCGAAATAAAAACATACTGAAGATACAAACGATAATAATCATAAGTACATAGTTCGCACCTTCAGTATTCTTTCGATTCAAAGATAAAGTCTTTTTGAACGACTTCAATAGAGATTCGATACTAACCCGTTCCTACAATTTTTTATCGTGTTGTGAATATTATAAATTTACTAATTTTATAAATACCTAACTTTTTACAAGACGCAATATTGAGATTTTTCAGTAATTTGTAGTAGTAAAATAAAGCTTAAAGAAAGTATTTTCACCGGGAAAAAAGAATATTTTCAAAGATCTTTTCTTCCCTTTTTGCATGGCAAAATGTTCTCAACTAACATTCAAAACATACGAGCTTAAAATTTCCAAATTTCCAGTACTAAAGGTTGAAAATAATATATAAGCTCGGCTCAAAGATTCAAATAGCTATAACTGCAAACTGATTTCTTTATAAACGCATTTTTTCTCGCTTGGATGGGTAACTAGAAAGGAAATTCGAAGAGTCCATTGCGAATGAAATGGAGGAGAAGTGGAGGCAAAGGAACGGAGCGAAAGATAACAGAGAGAATAAAACAGTCCAATATTGACAATTTTCACAAAAGCTGCCGCCGACAATGACGTGTGAGTTTCTACGGCTTCTCAAAAAAATTTAACAACATTTAGTTATCGACGTGACGTAGCACCAGAAAAATATATCAAAGGTTGCCTACGCAGAGCCCTAATAGCCTACTACATTATACAATACAGAAAAGATTTTCATTTTCAAGTCGTTAAAATAATTTATTCTCCAGTCCATTTAACGAAAAGAGGCTGTAAAAATGTTTCCAAACGACAACACCGATAGACAATATCGTAGCAAAAGAAATTTACGAGTGGCCCTCATAGCCATTCGACGGAAAACGATTGAACCACGCCACTTTAGCATTTCAACAAAGCTAAAAATGTCGAATCATACACATTTTTTGACATTTTAAAAGGTAACGTTCACATTTAGCCTTTTTCTGTTGTTGTTGTTTGGTGCCTGGAGAAAAGCTATCTAGTGCACATAAGAAAACGATTCTGTATTGCTGGTGGCCACTCACGTCGGTTTCATCCTTTTGGAAAGTGGGTTTTCAAATCACCAATTATATCAATGTAGCAATAACAGCAGCAACAGCAGCAATGGCAACATCAGCAAACGTTATATGAACTATATTATTAAGGTTTAATTAAAATAGTCCGGAGAGATCAAAATTTTTTCGATATGTTCGGCTATTCGAAAACTCGATTACGGACGGTGGAGCAGCACGTGTGATGAAAGAGGGCACACGAATTTCCCAAAGGGCAGCGGTTGCCCACAATTAAATCGATGAAATTGTACGATAAATATAGGATTGGTGGCGAGGGGGTTACCGGCTATATCATAAATTTGGCTCCAGAAAAACTTTCAATTTTCGAACACACGCACGTACACACACACACACATAAACACGAACCGGTTTCGTTCGTCCGCAGCAAAATTGTGCGCACGTACACGGAGACCAAACCAGTTTCCAGCCAGTCATTCATCGACTCGTCATGAATGGAATACGGCAGCGGCCGAATGGTATATTTACCGCTTCCAACCGATACTGAAAATGGGGGAAAACGGAGAAAAAGGAGAGAAGCTTTCGTAAAAAGACAAAAATTCCAAAGCTCCGTGTGTGTGTGTGTGTACGTTTATGGGTGGCTATGTGCGTGATTTATGTCGTCGTCCGTCAGTATGCGGTGGATCCGGTTTTGGACACTCGGGGCATTTAAACAACGTACAGAATCGATTTCAAGGAAGATACACATACGATAACGAATTGATACGAACGGACACACTCACACGCACAATAAAGCATGACCTTGACTTTCTGTGGGTGTTGGTTTCGTAATTTGCATACGCCAGGCGCACATATATTATTGTGTATTTATGCGTTCCACACTCTTCCATAATGGGTGAACGTAGCACGTGCTTCGAATGAATGTTCAATGAACTTAGTCGTGTGGAGGCAGAGGTGCTGTGGAATGTTTTGTTTCACGTTCAAAGTGAATTGAACTGATACGTACACGTATAGCACAGCCATAGATAGACTACTCATCGTGCGACCAAATGTCTACAGAGGGAGCCTAATTTTGGGGGAGGCGAATTTTTCGGTAACCCAGACCAGAGGTTTTGAACGTTGTTCGGCCTGCGACCCTTCTTCAGGCAGGTAAGAATGCTGCTCGCCACTCTCCTCGGACGCAGGTGTGCGTAAAAACTGCAACACGTTAATCGCGAGTAATTCCTCAACCTACTCCGATGCACTTTCCTCGGAAGTCGCGACCTTCAGGTGGGAGACCACTGCCCCAGATTGAGCACTAGGTACTTTGGACGTGGGCTCCGTCTAAAGCTGGCTCCACACATTCGTGTATATTTGCGGAACGTTGGCGAGTACCTAGCGAATAAGTGTTCGCCTTAGTATATCGTCCACCAGGCAATCATGAGACCTAGATCCACACACGCGGTATTCCCAAACATTTGTCAAACGTCGTCTCTCGAATGTTTTTGGCTCCTTCGTCTGGCGTTCAAAGTAACAACTTTTTCGGGAAACATCCAGACAATGTTTGGCAAATATCGAGACAACTGAACTAGGTACGTACTTGGTATTCACTTATGTTTGGTGTTTCGTCTCAAAAATGGTTGGTGCTACACGAATGTGTGGAATCGGCTTAATAGAACTGGTAGCGCATGGTGTGACGTTCAGTATTTTAGGTTGATTGTCACATAATAACCGTTAGGTATCGAGGAAGGAAAATTACAACAACTGAGGAATGCGAGAAACGCACAACGTAAATGAACGATTTCAAACCATACCGAAATAACTCATCTTAATTTTCAAATTTGACAATAGCAGTTCTTCATTTCAACTTGAGGCTATGTCTGGTGACTAACAAAAACAACAACCACCAGACAAAGATCATGCGGTAATCTTTGTCTTCGTGGTTATATCAATACTCTTGGTCTTGATCTTACTCTTGCAGAGTCGGTCGAGTCTAACTCTGCCCATTATAGTATCATAGCCGAGGCAGATTTGAGCCTATGTTTTTCAAAAATATTATCTCACATTAACCTCTAAGTGACCACAAAAATGAAAGTGAAGGTAGATGAACATACTTAGTCGTACTAATATAAGAACTAAATCTTCAGCCTTTAAAATCCCGTCTATATGATGGAATGGGCCTGGAAATATGAAAATTTTCAAAATTTGATGTGATCAAAAACCTGCATTTTTAGAATCATCAGAGATTGTCGAGGGTTGCCCTTCAAATATTATGTTTATCTCATGGAAATGTAACACCAAACATGGAACAAATGAAGTATTACCCAATTCCATTAAAACAAGTACAAAAATTTGAAAATAACTTGAAAATCCATTTTTACTTTTACGTAATCTGTCCAAATTGGACAAAATCCATATCTAGACTCTGTTCTACGCAATCATAGACAGTAATCACAGTAGAACACACGTACAGATTGGATTTAGGATACAGATGTTCCTGGCCCCAGAATGAAAAACTTAGTAAGAACTGGATTTGAAAAAAGTTTCATTTTTTTGTAATTTGTAATTTCCAGATAAGTACATTTCTCCTGACTGAGGAGATTATGGAAGATCTTAATTTTCCCACTATACTTATCCGACTATCAATATATTATGTGAAGACTCACTGGTATGAGGAAAAGAGGCTGGGACCCCTTGACGACAGTCGCCGCCCCAAAAGGAAGGTAAATAATCGTCCTTATGACGTTAAACACACAAATTACCTTCAATCGTAATTACCTGTATGTACTTGCAGGTAATGTACGAGTACCGAATCGTGACATAATAAGATGATGTCACGATTTGTACACAAACCAGCCAGCCATCTCTTATCTCGATAGGGGATGATGCGACCTGGCCATTCTCACCAACGTACGTATTATCTTACATACGTGTGTTTGTGTGCGTGTAAATAAGCCATATAAACCACCCAAATTGGCTTTAATTGCCAGTGTTCGGTCTGGTTCTGGCTTACCCGTACTTATGTACAAAGTGGCTGAACACGCTTAAATTTTGTAGAATTTCTTTCTGGTGAGAATATCTCTCACGACAAGGTATTCCACAGTGGTGACCTCGACGTGATTTTTGGCTATGACGTGAGGTGTCTTGAGGCGCATTGCGCTTTTACAAAAATTCGGCGCGGTGCGCTGGTGAGAAACTCGCTTGCTCGGCAAATAAAATATTTTTTTTGCAGACTAAGACACCTTTTAGGTTGTTGAAGTAGAGTCTGCTGAAGTGGGTATTTATACCCCTCTCTTTAAAATATATAAACAAAGAGAAACCAGATAGTAGACCTGGAGGAAGAAGGTTGGACTCATCCCCCAACCCTCCCAACTTCGACTCGACACTCCAAGAATTTACCAAATCTGGAAGAAGGCCCTCAACACCCAGAGTTAGCACAACTGGGAACTGCAATAAATAAAGAACAATTAGCAGTTAAAACATTGAGAAGTGGTCGAACTTTAAGCCAAAGTTCTGACCCAAAAACACCTGTCCTACAAACACAGGAGCCAACGTTTTCGACTAGCAAGGAAGGAAGTAGTTCTGTGGAATACGCTTGTCATCAGAAAGACACAGCAATGGTCCCACCACCAACCAAAAACCCACAACCATCGCAGGGAGGTAGTAGTCAGCCACAGCTGACACCCGAAGTCTTGGTGCAGATTATGCAACTTTTGCAATTACAGCCAGGGCAGAACCCAAACTTCTACAGACGAAGGATAGAGATCTCAGAATTTCTGCCCAATGAGGTAGACTTGTGGTTGACACTCTTGGAAGGCAGGTTCAAAACAGAAAATATAACGCAGAACCAGCGGTATCTCCACATCTGTGGAGGCATGCCCCCACAGATAATCCGCCACATTCCAGATATTATGGAATGTCCTTCGACAGAAGATGATAAATATGCCTGGTTTGTCAAGAAGATAAAGAATGTGTTTGGAAAAACGAAAAACCAAATCATTGATGATTTGATGGGTGGTATGAAGATGGGGGATGGCAAACCCTCAATCTTCATGGCAAAATTGAGACAGAAGGTGGACAATATAATAGCCCCTTCTGTCATAGGCAACCAATTTTGCAAAAAACTCCCTCAAAGTGTTGTGCAATGCCTAGCCACCGTAGGTTCGACTGTCATAAATACATCCGCAGACTTGGACTTCCTTGCAAAATCAGCAGATAATGCGCTAGAATATACCAGGTCAAAGCCTGTGGTAAGTGCAGTATCTGCAGAGACTGGTGAACTCGCTCAACTTAGAGCCTAAATAGCTCAGTTGACCGAGGAAGTAAAGAGGAACAAAAGCCAAAGCTCAACAAAACCCAATAGTAGCTGGCAAGAACAATCTAAGTCAAGAAACAACAACAACAGTAGCACTAGCAAAGGACGACAGTCCTGGTCCAGAGACCATAGATCAAGTTCCAACAACAGGGGTCAGAGTTCAACTCCCCCGAGAACATCATCACCCAAAAACAAGTCTCAAAATTGGGATGAAAAGAGTTGTTTCTTTCATAATAGGTTTGGCGCAGAGGCCACCAAATGCAACAACAGGTGCAAATGGTGGGGCAAATCCTATACCAAGGCAGCGTCAAACTAGAACAAGGGGCCATCTATGCGGCTGAAGACCCCTCAGAAAAACAATAATGACGCCTGTTCATAAAGGACAGGACTAACAGGAGATGGTACTTGATAGACTCAGGTGCAGACTTGAGTATATTGCCAGTAAGTAGAAAACAGAAAGTACTTCCTCCGAAATACTATCTCCGTACTGTGAATGGTCAAAACCTTCCAGCTTACGGACTTAAGACCAGCAAAGTTGACATCGGACTAAAGGAAAATATGACGTGATCCTTCACGGTTGCTGATGTTCCAAACCCGATCCTGGGTGCAGATTTCCTTGCACATTTTGGCCTGATCATTGACCTCAAAGAGGGCAAATTGATCGATAGTGAATCTAAAAATTGTGTGGATGGCAAAACGCATGCTTACAAACTGGACACAAATATATCCAGCTGTACAAAAGTCGACGGACAACTTTTACGGATCCTGTCTGACTATCCTGGAGTCACTCAACCATCAATTCGCAGGCATCCTACCTATAAACATGACACAGTTCATTACATAGAAACTAAAGGACCACCTTGCCATGCTAGAGCACGAAGGTTACTGCCTGACAAACTCAAAGAGGCACAGGAGTACTTCCATCGCATCATAGAGGAGGGAGTATGTCGCCCCTCAAAAAGCTCATGGAGCTCCCCTATCCACATGACAAAAAAAGCAAGTGGAGAGTGGCGAATTGTTGGAGACTACAGAGCCTTAAATGCCAAAACAGTTCCTGATTGCTACCCAGTCCCCAATATAATGGACTTCAATGCGAATATGAAGGGTAAAACAATTTTCACCAAAATAGACATCAACTGGGCATTCCACCAAATTCCTATGGCCAACCAGGATGTACCAAAAACAGCGGTTATAACCTCCTTTAGACTATTCGAATACCTTCGAATGCCATTTGGACTTCGCAACTCAGCACAAACTTTCCAGAGATTTATCAATGGACTGTTTAGGGGATTGCTGTTTGCATATGCATACTTGGATGATATCTGCATTTGCTCTGAAGGCTGTGAGCAACAGCACGAGGAGAATTAAGAGCCGTCATACAGCGTATACACTCTGCCAGGCTTACTATCAACGTAAGTAAAAGCTTATATGCACAGACTGAAATTGACTTCCTCAGCTACAATGTCTCGACCGAAGGCATTTCCCCCTTGAAGACCAAAGTAGAGCCAATATTGAACTTCCCAAAGCCTTCAAATGTCGCTGAACTTAGGCGTTTCTTGGGGATGGTGAACTTCTATAGATGTTGCATGAAGAATGCAGCAGCCGAACAAAGTAAGCTGTTTGCACTAATTAAGACAAGTAAAAATAAAGATAAGACTACATTCAAATGGAATGAAGAAGCCAAACAGGCCTTTGAGAAAATCAAAGATACACTGGCAAATTCAACTCTATTGGCTCATCCAGAAAAAAGTCTGCCATTATGCGTGAGTACCGATGCCTCTGATTTTGCTATTGGTGCAACCTTGTACCAACTTGACAAAGACAACAAGAAGTTACCTCTAGCTTTCTTCTCGAGGAAGCTCTCAAAAACAGAAATGAACTATAGAACGTACGATAGGGAATTGCTCGGAATTTTTTTAGGCACCAATTAGAGGGTAGATGTTTTTTTGTGTATACTGACCATAAACCCCTAACATATGCCTTCACACAAAAATCAGAACCGGCATTGCCGAGAAGAGCACGACAATTAGACTATATTGGTCAATTGACTACCAACATTCAATATATAAGTGGAGAACTTAACACTCCAGCTGATGCCTTAAGTAGAATTGAAGCTATCTCGGCTCCTGTCCAATTACCTCATGCTGAAATAGCTAAAGCACAGCTTAAGGATGCAGAATTGCAAGAGTTGTTATCAAACGATGATACTACTCTTAAATTGAGACAGCGAAAAATTCCCAGTACTAATGTTCTATTAACATGTGACGTCAGTACAGGTAAGAATAGGTCATTTCTACCAGTAAAATATGGCAGGATGGCTTTCAACAGTGTACATAATCTGTCACATGCTGGGCCAAAATGTAGTGCTAATCTAATTTTGGCAAGGTTTGTATGGCCACGAATGAAGTCTGACTGCAACAAATGGGCTCACAGTTGCCTGAACTGTCAAGAATCCACTCGCTCACCCCTCAAATCCTTCAAACAGACAGAGTGGTTTAAAAGAGTACATATGGACTTGGTAGGCCCATTGCCACCATCTCAAGGACACAGATACCTGTTAACGATAATAGACAGGGCAACACGATGGCCAGAAGCAATTCCTCTATATGAGATGACAGCTTCAACTGTAGCTGCCAGGTTATACGACACCTGGATTGCGAGGTATGGCGTACCAGAAGTCATAATTACAGACCAAGGTTGCCAATTCGAGAGCTCGCTCTTTAAAGAGCTAGCAAATAAGCTTGATTTTCAACACAGTCATACCACAGCTTACCATCCTCAAGCCATTGGCAAAATCGAGAGATGGCATAGAGCTCTCAAAGCCTCCATCATGTCACATGATACAAAAAGATGGGTACTTCCAACAATCCTCTTAGGCCTTTGATCTGCCCTACAAACGGATACAGGTCACTCTGCAGCACAATTAGCATTTGGCGAAGAGCTACGCCTCCCAGGGGACTTCTTCACAGAATCGAAGGAAGTTAGCCCCAAAATCATGGTACAAAATATAAGAAACGATGCCAATAATTTCCTAAAACAGGCAGCTCGCCATGGCCAGCCCAAGATTTACATCTCGAAACACTTGGCCAATACCTCACACGTATTTGTTAGAGACAAAAAAATGAGATCTGCTCTGGAAAAACCATACGCTGGTCCTTACAAAGTAGTATCACAAGATGAGAAAAACTTTGTGATACTCATTGCAGGCGAACCTCAAACAATCTCAATCGACAGATTGAAGCCTGCATACATGATAAGCGACGATAAAAGAATAAAAAGGTTGCAGAGGGAGAACGTAGAAAATATACAGACGGATTCACCAACAAACATAGAAGAACCCATTGAAAAATGTGAAAAAACAACTTCACAATTAGAGAAAACACCAAAAATAAAATAGTCTGTAAAATTTTTGGACGATGTTACTACTAAAACATTCGATCCGGAGGCCCCCCATATGCCCACAAAAAAGAGGCAGGCCCCTAGGCTGTAAAAAATGTAAAAATTCCCATCCTTCTCGCAAGTCTGAGAGGTTAATGCGAAGAAAATAAAATTTACTCCCAAAAAAGTAATATCCGCTACGTAAGTTTAAACCCGCTAAAGATACGCGACAAAAATCGGAATTCCGTGAGACAAAAGAAACTCTGGAGATAAGCAAACGAGGAATGCCAACAAAAAGAAAACGACAGAAATAAACAAATCCACGTGCGATACGGAAATAAACATCGCAACGTGCGTATATTGTCAAACACAAAGATAATCTCAACGTTGTGACGTCACAAACGGAGATTCCTTTGTAATAGAATTCGAAAAAACATTCTCTGAGTTTATTTCAGGCATAACTTTGCTTAAACCGATCAGAACTTAACCTAAAAACTTGCATACAGCCGAGAATTTTAAGCGCTATCCCCTCTACATGCCGATAAGAAGATGCGAAAAAGCTAAAACGAAAGTGAAAATAGCAGTAAATTCACCCGTTTTAGAACTGTCTTAGATCTTAGACGTGTTTTCTAAACGATATTTTTGGTTCCTTTTCCTGCAAACCTATTTCCAATGTCGCTGCCAACTACCATCCTGAAGTCCACCACCTCCCAGACTGCTCAAAAAACCGCTGAGCTCTTACAAACTCAGTGGAAAATTGAGCAGAAAAGGGAGCTGGATTGGATAGAGGAGGAGCTGCTCATGGACACAGCTTCTCCAGTAGAGAACATCCTAGTGGAGATGACAACTCCACTTCCCCGATAGTTTCTCCTCCCCAGTCACCGTTGGAACCAACGCCGATTCTGGAACCCCCAAAAACTGGAGTCGAAACCCGCAGAGACTAGGGAACCCATGATGTTCCTCTTCATGGCATAGAGGGCAGCGAATGAAAAAGCGAAGATGGCTGCCCTAGCATCGGAGACTTCAAACTCCCCAATGCTGAGAAAGCCACTCTTCAAACAACTGCTGCCCCCTCACTCCCACCACCACCCTTACGCCTATACAAAAAATCGACCACCTAGGTGTAGGGGAAAAGGCAGTTGCGCCCAATACCAGGCGCACGCCGACGCAAGATGGCAATCATACAAATGCGTCAGTGCTGCTGTTGGAAGCGCACAAGCCAAGTGGGAGGCAGACCAGAAGAGGCACTAATAAACTCGCAAGTCCCCCCAGGCCTGCACAATTTGATCATTTTTGCAGCACAAAAACTGGGGGGAGTAGCTGTGGGGACTCACTGATATAAGGAAAAGGGGCTTGGACCCCTTGATGACAGTTGCCGCCCCAAAGGGCAGGCAAATAATCGTCCTTGTGACGTTGAACACACAAATTACGTTTGATCGTAATTACCTGTATGTACTTGCAGGTAATGTACGAGTACCGAATCGTGACACAATAAGATGATGTCATGATTTGTACACAAACCAGCCAGCCATCTCTTATCTCGATAGGGGATAATGCGACCTGGCCGTTCTCACCAACGTACGTATTCTCTTACATACGTGTGTTTGTGTGTGTGTAAATAAGTTGTATATAAACCACCCAAATTGGCTCTAAAATCGCCAGTGTTCGGTCTGGTTCTGACTTACCCGTACTTATGTACGAAGTGGCTGAACACGCTTAAATTCTATAGAATTTCCTTCTGGTGAGAATATCTCTCACGACAAGGTATTCCACATATTATATTAAATATTCGTTCAGAATTACGTTCCTATTATTTCAAAATTAGGCATTTTATAGCCAAAATAAAAACAAAAATAGTGTTACCGATGTATCATACCACCGATCCGCACCAAAATTTATAGTAAATTACAATAAATCATAAATGAATATTTGTTTCAAATTTCATAGCTATTGGTCAGAAATTGAAAATCGGAAATACGGTGCGTCCGATTCACACCAAAATTTATAGCAAGTTATAATAAATTATAAGGTATTTGTTCCAAATTTTGTAGCCATTGGTGGAAAATTGGAATTTTTTAGCCAAACAAAAATGAAAATAATCATACCGTAAGTACCGAACGGCCGATCCGCGCAAAAATTTACAAAAAATCATTATAATTTATAGTGAATACATTTTTCAAATTTCGTAGCTATCTGTCAAAAATTCAAAATTTTATAGCTAAAACGAAAACAAAAACAAAAATAGCTATACCGGAAGTACCGTACAGCCGGTCCATAATAAAATTAATAGGTCACTTTCTGGGCTTAGTACTAATGTTGGCTACAAATTTCGTGACTATCGGATGAAAATTGCGACCTATGTAGTGGTTACAAGAAATTGGCTTACATATTCCTTGAGTTATGAAATGAAAAACGTACCCACCCCTACCTTCACCTCCAGATCGTTCCATGACACAAAGATTAATAAGTAGATCTTCAATATAAAACCTATTTAAAAATTAAATGTGTACGTTTATTTAACAAAATTAAAATTAAATACAAACATAATTTCCAATGTATCCTCGACTGTGAAAGAAATACATATCGTGTAAATTTTCAGAAACATACTAGCGTTCAGACTACCGGTTTGAATGGTCAGATTAGGAATCCATTTTAGTCGAAAATTCCGGAGAAACAGCTCTAAAATCAATAGATTCTGGTAAAGTACTCAAATCTGAGGGAATATCAACTTACCCAACTCTTACGAAGCATATTCGACAATTTATTGAAATTGTTTTTAGAACAAAAATAATTTATCGATATTTCCCTGCCAATGGTCAAACAGCGAGTAGTTGCTCTCCACTCAATAAAAAACAATGCCGCAGTGAAGAATGGGCAAAATAAGTCAACGACACCAATAGTAACCTGAACTTAAGAAAAAATAATAAAAATAATAATAATTTTTTCATACAATTTGACAAATGGTACGGTTTTTCGTAAGCATGTATATCATTTTGGTAGATTCTAATCTCATTTTATAAAGTGGAAAATAAATTCTTTTATACTTTATAATTATGATGGGTAGGCCTACTCGTTAAAAATAACATTTGATAGCGATATTTTCCCATTGCTACGTAATTCAATTATTCGCACGTGACTTAAGTTTTGAATTTTGTTCATTTTTTTTTTTATTCCTGTCGAGAAAACACCGTTATCTGGAGCGAAAAAATGCTATTATTTCATTACGGATGAAGTCATAATAAAACGATAAAGTAGGAATGTTTTCTCAATGTTTCAAAACACGCACGACTATTATAACTCTTATTGTGTGTCTTCAAATAGACATCGTCATCTCACCACAGCCGACTGTAAGTATATTATGCTTGCATTTTCTTACATTAACAAATTTAAACTTACAACTAAATGAAGTTAGAAAAAAACTGGAGTGAATAAGGTCTTGTTTTAGCCCATGGTATGTCCAAAAAGTTTGTTTGTTTTTTTTGTTTTTTGTTTTTTTTTTACAACACTTGATATTATTTGAGTGCATTCAGAATACGTCTTTAATGGTTACATAATTTGTTTTCTTTTTTTGATAAGGCAAGTCTGATTGATAAACTTACAAAGAAGTCTTTTCACACTTTTCGAACAATTTTTGCGTCTTATGACAGTTTAGCTATTTTTAAATTATCCCGGACCGGACCAATTGTATTCCACGGTAATTTTTGAATAATTATGTTAACTTTCAATTTTGGTAAGTACAATGAGTCAAAAATGGTGAAATAAAACCAGAAATAATTGTGAAACATATATATCCTTGAATGCAGTTTCATGAACATGTATACATGGGCATGATTACAGAATTTGTCCAGTTACATGACTAGAAACTATCCAATTTGGTTATCACCAAGTATTAGAAAATAAGAGAACCACGAATGTAGTGCGAAATAAAATCTATAAAAAATATAGTCTATTACTAAAAGTCAATGCCAAATTTCACATTTGTATTCTAGATGAACATACCAGTGTTACTGAGATTCTCATTACATTAAAATAATTAGTTTCATATAATTAGTCAGATAAGTATAGTGGGAAAATTAAGATCTTCCATAATCTTCTTAATCAGGAGAAATATATCCGGAAATTACAGATTACAAAAAATGAAACTTCTTTCAAATCTACTTCTGTAAAAGTTCTTACTATGTTTTTCATTCCAGGCCCAGAAACATCTGTATCCTAAATCCAATCTGTACGTGTGTTCTACTGTTGTTACTGTCGATGATGATGTAGAACTAAGTCTAGAAATGGATTTTGTCCAATTTGGACAAATTACGTAAAAGTAAAAATGGATTTAAGTTATTTTCAAATTTTTGTCATTAGTTTAACGGAGTTGGGTAATACTTCATTTGTTCCACATATGGTGTTACATACCCATGAGATAAAGATAATATTCGAAGGGCCACCCTCGACAACCTCTAATGATTCCGGAAATTCAGGTTTTTGTTCGTATAAAATTTTTAAAATCTGTGTATTTCCAAGCCCCTTTCATCATATAGATGGGATTTCAAAGGCTGAAGATTTAGTCCTTATGTTAGTACAACTACGTATGTGAAATGAATTCATCTACCTTCACTTTCCATTTTGTGGCTACTTGGAGGTTAATTTAGTCATCACTTTTCACCAGAAGAAAAAAAATATCGTAACCAAAAGCTACGCTACGATCAAGAGTTGACTCAGCTAAACTACGATCAGAATCAAGACCTACACCAAGACAACGAAGATCACCTTGGTCAAGGTTTCGCTTTCGTTCGTTACTACTTAGCGGCTAAAACATCCTCTCATAATACACTAACCGGCATTTAAGCCTTCTTTCTCCTTTCCCCCAGTTAAAACCCTTTTTTTTTTTCTGAAATTTACATTCCTTCAGTCTCGGCACAAAATACCACCACAAAAACGATTTCAGTGTGAAAATGCCAGATAAACGGTGCACTTACTATAAGGCTTAGGTCCATACAACGTTGGTAGACTAACAGTTCTCGTGGGTAGGAACAATGGTTTCACTTGAGTCTCCATTTTTTCAGTGCGACCGCATCCACTATCCGACTACGAAGCGCACAGTCATCAATTTTAGCAAAAATATGCATTTTGTTACCAAATTAATCATCGAAATTCGATTCACCCAAGTCATTGACGTTTCTTCAAAACTGCCAGTCAAATATTGGTCAAGACTCATACCTCACTTCAGCAACCATGAACACTGCACGACACCGATTTATCGAATGTTGACAACAATTTGGCACAGCTAGAATAACTGAATTTTTCACCAAAAAATTCTAAAAAAAAATCAGTCGTTTGAAACTTTGCACTCGCAATTGTATGAGCAATACGGAAAAAAAAAATTTTTTTAAATCAAAATGAGTTGACACAATTGGGGACGAAATATCGAACTTCCCTTAATTTTGCTACAATTTTTGCTGTTCTACAATTTTTACTACGTATTTCACGTTAACTACGAGTACGAAAATATTCGATACGAGCCCAAAAAACGTGTGCACACTATGTCTGCTTCGCACCAACAACAACAACAGTCTACAACTTTTCTGTTTATACTTTAGGCGTACGATATACACTAGAGCAGTGTTACCAACCACTTTGGTTGATGCGCTGTTTTTATTCTTTCTTTTTTTTACTCGATTTGTAATGTAAAGAATGCAGATATTTTCAGATTTCGGTTTGCCATAAAATTCATCAATCATCATTGATAATTTACTAAAGTTTTCTAATTACGTACCGACAGTTAAATTAATAAATTAATTAATTTTTTTAAATAGAAAAAACAGTTTTCTTCGAATGAGTACGTCATAATATGAAACATTTTTTGTCAAAAAAAATAAAAGCCTAAGTTTGATTCACAAAACATCCAGTGGCGATAAGAATAATATAGGCTTCAATTCTATATGTTTTTAAGTATGTTTTCTGTAAAGAATCTACTTATTACGCTTGGTGCGGTATTTACTCCCAATGTTGGCGGGGGGGGGGGGTAAATTTTTCATTTTATGATTTCAGAAAAATTTTGCCACAAATAACTCAAATACACGTATATATAGATAGATAGATAAATGTAAGTCAATTTCTTGTTTCCACGGTACAAGTCGCCATTTCTATCAAATAATCACGAAATTTGGTACCAACATTCGTACTAAGCCAAGGACTAGACTTATTGATTTTTTTCCGGATCGGCCGGACGGTACTTCCGGTACCACCATTTTAGTTTTCATTTTGGTTATAAAATGTTCAATTTATCACCAATAGCCACGAAATTCAGAAAAAATATTTATTTTAATTCATTGTAATATGTTACTAATTTTGGCGCAGATCGACTGGACGGTACTTCCGGCACCGCTATTTTTCTTTTTATATTGGTCATAAAATACAGAATTTTCGAACCGTATGTACAAAATTTAAAAAAAAATATTCATTCTAATTTATTGTAGTACGCTACCAATTTTGGTGCGGATCGACCAGACGGTACTTCGGTTAAAGCTTTTTTTTTTCTAATTTGCATGAACTTTTCTTCATACAAAAATTAATCACATATTCATATTTTATTTTTTTTATTTCATAACTTCATTACATTTCTTTGGTTTCATTTTAAATTATACGATTATTTACCATCCTTTATCACGATAATTAATTTTTCATTTCAAGAAATAATGCTTTTAAATTTCACATTATCTAATATTTTGTCTGCAGCTAACACATTTTATATAATCATAACATACCGTTAATGCATATAAACTTACATAAAATTAATGTGACCATCAAAATTCATTATTCTTTCTCACGAAAACCTACTTTTTCTAGCGAGGCTTGCTGCGCTAGAATTATTTTATTTCTATAATGAAGTTGGGTCGGTTTTTGCAAATGCCCAAAATGTTTTAGTACATTTACCTCACACAACTGAGAATTACACGTCTTCCCTTGATTAACTGTATTCCACCCTCCGCCCAATGAAACCAATAATTGGCCATTGTTTCTGAATAATATTAATTTCCCTATAATATTTTTCATATTAGTTTGCGCATACAAATTAGGAATTCTGAAAATGAAAAAGTTGGGTTTCATGAAATAGTTGATTTTTTGTTGTTCTCGGGAGACTCAGGCAACACGTATAGAAAAGAAAAGGTGGGAACATTGGCGATATAGTTTGAAAAATGCTATTCAAAGTGTTACACAACAAAGTAGATTATCAAAGAATCAGGAATCAAGAAAATTGTGGTCGAACGTAAAACTGGAAAAATATTCCGTAAAACTGGAAAAATATTCCAAAAAAAAAGAGACCCACTACATCGTTCGAGCTTCCAAAGATTTTTTTCTTCTTTCTTTTGTTTAATTAGGGCTTTGACTCCACGGCCATTTTATCCAGCGTCTGAAGGATATATTTGATATCGGGCTGGTGGAGGATAGGGTGCGAATCAGGTGGCCAATGGGAGTCTACCAGCATGAATTTTTCAATCACATACTGGAGGCACCGACAGAATCGAAATTGGGTTGCGAATGTGACGGTAATCTGTCTGGAACTCGCAACCTTTCGATAACAACGCTAAGTAGACCAATTGGTTTTGTAAGTTGAAAAACCTGTACAGCTACATTTTAGGGAAATGATAATAAAATTTTCGGTTAAAACAAATGGAAACGCGTAATAAAGAATCTTTTGAAGAATATACAGATTAAGACTAAACTTAGAATTTTCATCTCAAATGATTCTCAAGTTAACCCAAAGTCCAGTAAAAAGTAGCATGTTTAATAGCTGTTATTCTGGAAAATTTCCATATTTTGTTATTTATCACAGATCGTTAAGGATAAGCGTCCTAAATAACATGGGTTCTAAAAGTTTCAACCTTCAACTCACTTGCTTCGGTGGGGCAATTTGCCCCCAAATCAGTGTTTTTTAGTTTTCTTGGAAAATATCAACGATAACGGAAAAACAGTTACGTTAAAAAATTTTAAGTATTAAATTTCCAACAAATAATGTTCTAATAACTTTTTGTGTATAACACTCCCCCTCACGGTCTTCTAAACACCGAGTCAGAAAAATACAACTTTTTTAATTCAGTTAAATTAACATAATGGAAACCAAAAACAGTGAATTTTACCATCTTTAGCTCCTCAAATCCCAGAAATGTAAACAGACGCAATTAAGGCAGATTGAACACTGGAATCTAGTGAGATACAAGTTGAATTTTTTTTTTAAAATACAACATCATAAATACATTGTGCAGCAACTAAGGCTGGAGACACCGTGGAAGAGTACCATTGAATGTTCCAACACATGGGTTCAGAGTATGCATCAATCTGGGGAAGCTGTAATTTTATGGTTGAAGCAAGGGCACGGTGGTTCTTATTGTAACGGCCAAAAAAGGTGGTAATGTACCTAATTAGAACCACTTTCAGTGTTACACCATACACGAAATATCACGTACTTGAAAAGCAGTAATACTTCTAAAATAAATTCAAGTTTATCATCCACAGACTATCATGGACCTTAACGTTGTTTAGAGACTCAATAATATTTAAAACACACGAGTGAGTTTACACATTTAATAAAATAATAATTCTTACATCACAGTACATAAATATACGTTAATATTCATACATATACAATCACAATTCAACAAGCAAGACTATCTGTTCACTAGAGACTTCTACAAGAGAGGTTCCAGGTACTTAGAAGTAGCTGTCGAGAAACTGTGTTTTATTCCACTGAATCGAGGGATTATATACTCGTTCAGGGTATGAAAACGTACGTGTCGGATAGGTAAAGTGAGGTAGGGTGTTGTTATTATAGGGTTGTGCTGACTCGTCGAGTACTCGAGGGACAGGCACAATTAGGTCATGAATATACAGAAAGTATATCTATATTCATAAAATCAAATACGGGTAATTTAGTGGTTGTTTATAAAGAGTTATAGGATGATAATTGTTGATAAATATCTACGTTTTTGGTATTCGAAAATGTGTGGACGAATATGTTCGTCATTTCTAAAAATAGACGAAAATATACATTACACAATTCTCTGGGGGGAACAAAAAATAAATCAGGAAAAAAAAATTTTCCGAAGTCTATCCAATAAGTACAAATTTCTTATTACTTATGCATGTTTAAAATTATGTCATATAATGTGAGTATAAGTATATATACTTAGAATAAAATGTTTTACGAATGTTAATTACGAGTAATAAATTTTTTCTTAGATGTATATAGGAAATTACTATATCACATTATTTTGCGTAATTTTTACAATGTTGTGCTTTTTGTTAAATTAGTACAGTTTCGATGCGAGGTTAATTTTAAATATACCATAATAAAAATTAACATGAACGAGATTGTAATTAACCACAATAAGAATATCCCATTGACAAAAGTTAGATAATCATTAAAGTTTTGGTCAGGTATTTGTAGTTCAATGGATTTAATTTTGTTCTCCAAATCGTTAACTGGAACAGTGTGGGGAACAAAATTTTTCCATTTGGGGTTGTAGACCTTTGTCATTGCCAGATCTATGGCAAGATCAAAAGGTTCTGTAGAATCAGAAAAATATGTCCACAGTAGTGGTAAATGATTTTTGATTTTAATAGTCTCTTCCAAAGCTTCAGAGAGACAGGGGATTTCTATTGGGATAATTACTGTATTTTTATTATTTTCGTCAATATTTTCAATTTGGATATGACAAGGTACATCCAGAATAAAGGTTCCGGGGGAATCATTATTTATTTTTAGTTTTTCGGATTTTTTTGTAATGGAATTAGTTTCTACCAGGGAGTTAAAGTTTATGATAGCAAATTTAGTGTGTCCAATAGGATGCACTAACGTTAGGTTATTATTAGGATTACATTTAAACGAGCAGGATTGCAATAAGTTTTGGTTTAGGTCTTGAAAGAAAAGATTTTTTGCACATGAAGACAATTTATCACTTCCTCTATTAGATGGAAGGAAGCATAATGGTTTATCCGAATTACAGTAATGGAGATTAGTTCCACTAATATAACGTACGGAGTTTGTTCTGATTTCGTGAATAATCAGAGATGGTTCTTGATCCCAGCTACACAATTCATTAGAATGACTTTTGAATGTGAGTGGAATGAAGTCGTAGATTTCGTATTTAGAGTCTAACTGTTTTAGGGGAATTTTGATTTCCAATTCTAACGTATTTTTATAGAAATTGCAATTTACAAGTTCAGCATGATAGTAGTTTTGAATATCCTTAATGGGGATTGCTAGATCAAGGTCTAGATTTTTAGTAATTTCCACCAGTTTTAGTATGTCTTTTCCTAATATTTCTTTCGAAATAATTGACGAGGGGATCATATGAGATTTACAAGACGTTAGGATATTTGATAATCTTAACGTGTTTATAAGGTAGTTGTCATAGAATCCTTGTATGTAATTTAGGGAGATTAGAAGTTAATGTTCTTCTAGCGAATTTTCCATAAAAGAATTTGTATGCAAAATGAATTTTGTCATAAAATTATTTGTATGGTCGATAAAGCTATGCAGATTAGTAGACGTATTTACCAACGCTGCATGCTCGGTCAATAGTTGGTTTTTTATTATGTCATATTCTTCTTTCAACAAGATTTTGTTAGCCAGAAAATTTTGTCTATCTCTAAAGTTTAGTACTCGACAGCAAAAGCGTAGCGCATCTCCGAAGAAAGATCTGATCGGAGTGGATACGCTTCGTTTGCTTCGAATGGAAGATGGCGTTGAATAGAAGTCTTGGATCATAGCGGTATTTTGTTCTTTAACGTTTTTTATAGCGTTTTTTATAAGTTTTGCCATTTCTGCGTATTTGCAATTTTTCCAGGTTGTTTCATTGCACAACCGATGTTTAAAGTTTGTTGCCAATAGTTTATATGCTGATTCATGCAAATCTAGCTTAATAGAGTAAATTATTGGGGCAGATTTAGAATATACGAAAATATTGCTTATTTCTTGAAAATAAGCGCCAGTTGACGCCGTCGTAATCCTATATGGGTCAGACGATGTTCTTTGCGCAATAGTAATCGAAGAAATAGTTATTGCGAAATAGAAAAGTAGATTCGTATACATTTTCTGAAACAGAAAGAATGCAACGTCCAAATTATTTATGATTCATAATGATTTTTACAAATTTTATTAGGACACAGGAATGCTGAGGTGAGGAGAGAATATCTTTTTTGCAGACGTTCGAAACTATGAATTTCGGTCATATTATTAGTATAAATTCTAATAGGTCTAGCCAATCAGTTTGAGTTTGCGACTGTTTTAGTTCGATTTACTATTTCCTTTCCGGATTTTTTGTTTTATTATTGTCACTATTTTTCGTATATTTTATTTTCGAATTTTATTTCAATTTTTTCGTGTTTTTTTTTTCTTTGTTTTGTGGAGTGCAGGTATTTTGTTAGTGCTTGTTCGCTTGTTTTTTTTTCTTCAAAAAACAAATTTTATAATGTCTATCACTTATATGAATGATAGAATGTTTGCTTCGCATGGAAAAGTGGATGCGAATGAGACCTGGTTTATCGGCAGCCAGGTTCTCACGAAGATTCACCCTTTTCAGAGTTGTCCATGCCAGTCACGTTTATTTTATTTGTTACACCAACTATTCTCTCTATTTTATCGAGTTTTGGGCGAGGCCAACAGGGGAGTATTTCTTAATGATTTTGAGCCGCATTGGGTCCCAGAGGAAACCATTGAAGAAGACCTTAACTACTGGAGTCATTCGGTAAGATTTGTTTGTTGCCCAAAATGTGAAGAATTCATGAAACAGTTGCTTTTTTCATTACGAGTATTCTATCCCCGTGCCATGATGGTCGAGTTCGGGTACTCGGGGATAAAGCTTGAGTTTCGCAGAAATCTCGACACCAGAGGGATGGTCGGCCTAGGCGTACTCTCCGGACTGCTGGTTGGTCTGCTTTGCGTATTGCAGCAGACCAACAAGGAAGTTACGGTAGAATATGTCCATGTCGAAAGGACTTATCTTACCGATTTCCTCATTGGTCCAGGTGGGGTCAATTTTGCTCGGTTCAAGAACCAGTACTATAAGCCACATCTAGATGTTTCGGTATCAATAGTTGGTTTCCATATGGTTCGCCACTACAATGCCACCTAGGGCAATCGTGCAATGTCGCTCCGCGGAGGATGGCTGTTAACTGATCCCACAGTTTATTCATTCCTGTGGGATACTCCATCGGTTGAAGACAGTATCTCAACAGTTGATTCGAGTTCTGGAGAGGAAAGGGCTTCAAATGATAACCCATCTCCAATGTCAACCGACAGTAGCAGCACCACCAGCGGGGAGCACCTCGCCGAGTTTCTCGAGGGCTATGTGGACACCTGGGCCATCGGTGAGTTTTTCTACTTTTATTTTACTATTTTTAAGAATTTCGAATTTGTTTAGGCCTGGTGTTTTTATTTATTTACAATTAATCTTTATTAACATGAGGGGTAACAGGGCAAGTAAGAGAAGAGGGAAGGGGATAGAGAAATGAAGCGAGAGAAAAAAAGTCGTGATTGAAAAAACCTGTAGATGCAGGTAATATACTTTACACACATCTACTCTTGTTTCTTCCGAGGGCGACCTCTTGGTTTAGGTAAAATTTGGGTTTGAATGGGGGTTTCTGGTTTTTTATTGTTTTTATCGAGATTTGTTTCTCTATTTTTTTCGTCGGTATTACGAGATTTATATGGTATTAATCGCCGTACGTGAACTGTTTCGTCGTACGCAATTTTATCGTCTGTTTTGATGCGGATTATGTAATTTAGATCCATGACCTTTCAAACAATTTTATGAGATCCTGTGTATTTTATTTTATTTTTCGCGACGTTTTTTGATTGACGCAGCAAAACAAGGTCGTTCGGCTTAAAGTCAATGATCTTGTGGTGCACGTTATAATGTTTCGCATTTTTTTCCGATGCTTTCTTTGCTAAGCTTGGCGTTTTTTCCCTCGTTTGAAGGAGATTTTCAATTTCTTCTTCACGAATTGTATTGTTTCCAGCACTTTCTGGTATTTCTGGTAAATGTATCTCTGGGTTGAATCCATGAAGTAGGTAAAATGGAGATTTGTTATTTAAATGTTCAATCGGACTTATATTATATGCAAAAATAATTTTATTAATTGTTTCGATCCATTCTTTTTCGTTTGAATGGTCGTATTTTGAAAATGATTTTTTAATGACACCGTTGATTTTTTCAACAAGTCCGTGTGATTGGGGGGAATAAAAAGAGAAGTAAATTTACGGATGGATTCATTTGCAAAATGACCTCCGTTATCGCAAGAAATTTTTCCTGGTGTGCCATACGTATAACAAATAAATTTCAAATACTCAATTACACTTTGAGCATTTGGGTTTTTTGTTGGACGTATGGTACAGAAATTTGTGCTTTTGTCAACACCAACAAGCACATACGAGTGTTCATAATCGGTGTTAAATTTCCCTATGAAATCGATCTCTAAATGCGAGAATGGTTTAGGGTTTTTGATTTCTATATGTTTGAGGTAACCAGCCTCTTTCGGGGAATTTTGTGCCATTTGACACTCATGACATGACAATACATATTCTGTTATTGTTTGTACCATGTTTTTAAAGAAAAACTGGTTTATTATTTTATTTTTTGTTTTTTTAATTCCGAAATGACCTCCATACAATGGATCGTCATGTAGTTTTTTCAGAACTACCTGAATTAATTTATCAGGGAATTGTGAATTCTACATAGAGTATTCACATTTTTCTCTTCATCTTGAAGAGCATATTTTTTATCTACTAGAAATTCACCTTTTTCAAATGTAATTTCGTCCTGTTCATCATGAGGACGAAATAACATATCAGCCGTACAATTATTTTTTCCAGCGATATGTTTAATTTGGAAACTATATTCGTTTAATTTAGAGATTAATCTAATTAATCTTGGGCTTGGAGTATTGAATTTCTGATGGTAAATCAGAGGCTTATGGTCCGTGTATACTACAAAGCGTAATGCCAGTAAGTATCCACAGAAATGGGCTAATGCATTCGTAATTGCTAACATTTCCAAGTTGAAAGAACATAATTTTGACTGGGCAGGTTGGACTCTTTCTGAGAAGTATCCAACTGGGTGTTTATGCTTCGTCACGGGATTAGTTTGCAGCAACACTGCACCTAATGCGATTTTCGAAGCATCAATTTCTACACAGGTTTCCAATTTTGGATCGTAAATTGCCAATACAGGTTTGGGAGTCATTATTTCTTTTAATTTTTCAATGATTTCAAGATGTTCTTGATTTAATTTAATTTTGGCATTTGATTTGCTATCTGTTCCTCTTAGTACGTCAGTAAGAGGGGCAGTAATTTTAGCTAAATTAGGAATTAATTTCCTATGATAATTTATTGATCCTAAAAATGATCGTAATTGTTTTAACGTATTAGGGGGATTTAAATTTTTAATTGCTTCAATGTTTTTATTTAGTGGGCGTAATTCATTATATCAGACAGTATGTCCTAATATTTCAATTTCGTTCATTGTGAATTGACATTTTTTTGTTTTATTTTTAAATTTACTTCATTTAATTTTTTTAGCACTTCTCTTGTATTTTCAAGACATTCTTCCAAAGTTTCTCCGAAAATGCAAATATCGTCCAGGTAACATACCATTTTTTTTCCAGAATATATCATGGAATATGTCATCCATGATGGTTTGGAAAATGGACGGGGAAATGCTTAAACCTATTGGGGTAGAATTGAATACATATCCAATTCCATCCACATTTATTCCAGTGTATTGTTTAGATTCTTCCGTGAGAGGAATCTGTAAATATCCACTGTTTAAATCAATTGTCGTAAACCATTTTTTATTTCTCAAGTATGGCCAAATAACATCGATTGTCGGGACACGATTATTATCCATAATAATTCTTTGGTTCATTCTTCGGTAGTCTACTAATACTCTGTAGACTCCATCTGGTTTCATTTTTACAAATATGGGAGATTCAAATTTTGATTTTTGTTTTTTTAGGACACCTGCTTTTACTAGGTCATTGACCAGTTTATGTAGGGCCTCATGTTCTGCGTGTGAGAATTTAAAATTTCTACACCGCAGTGGGGTTTTGTCGTCTACTCGGACAACTTGTTCGGGCACTTTACAAACAGAGACTTCGTCTGTTTTTCCTGTAAAAATATTATTAAATTCGTTAATTGTTTCATACATTTTTATTTTTTGTTCAAGCGAGAGCTTTGGGTTAATCAGGATAGGGTTTCCTCGATTATCCTTAAAAATAGTAGTTTCTGTTATTTTTTCTATTTGGCAGGAATTAATTTCTACTGCACTACTTAGTTCATATTTTTCTAAGTATTCACCTTTATAGATCACGTGAGGTCTGTTATTGTGATTAACAGCCGCTATCGTGTCTTCTGATACGATTACAAAGAAATTGTGTTTTTCTTCCATGGATGTTTCACACAAAGTTGCTAAAATTAGCACTGAATTTGCCTCAATTTTAAAAGTTTGAGGGACATAATATTTAAAGGGCTTAACATAACCTAACTTATTTTCCTTTTCAATAGGGTAATTGTGACATTCAGGCATGTCAAAACATCACTCTTCATCACCACACGGTAAAGTGAATTTGTTTTTCAAGAAGTCCATTTTGGCTTTATGGGTTGATAAAAAATCGTAACCCAATATGACCGGTTCTACTAAATTTCGGACAACGAAGGTGGGAATATGGGTAAATGCAATGATCAATGGCAAAAATCACATTGGTTACTCCTATGACCTCAAGAGGTTGACTATCCGCACCATGAAATCTTATTTTTTTTGGTAGAATTGGTTCCGTAAAATTGACTTTCTTTAAAACTTTTTCATCAATAAGTGTCTGTTCTGAACCTGGATCAACTAGGCTAAGTATTTGTTTACCATAAATGGCAAAAGGGAGGTGAAATTTACATTGGGTTCTGCAGTACCCTTTATTTTGAAATTTCTCCTTACTCACATTGTTAACCTGTTTCGATTCTTTGTTCAAGACATCCCTTACAGCTGACAAATCACCTGTAAGGGGAGCACTTAGTTTTTTAAGCAATTATTTTGGCAGGCCTGGGGGTTTGATGTTTGGAGGTAATTTTGTTGTTGTGGGGCTGCCATCAATGGTGCCGGTGGGGCAATCATTTGAGTGTTTGCAGCCACATTATGGAGGTTTTGGGGAGTATTAAATGAGATACCAGCCCAAGCTGGGGCATTATTCCAATTTGGAAGGCCAAGCTGGTTCCAGTTTGGGATTCTGTTGGAGTAGTATCCATTATTATTTCTAGGAAAATTGTTTCTACGAAAATTTGGATTAAAATTTCTGCCTTTATAATTTGGATTAAAGTTTTGATTATTATTCCAATTTCTATTTTGGTTGTTTTGGTTCCAGTTTTGGTTCTGGTTCCAATTACCATTATTATTATTATTATTATTATTATTATTATTATTAGGATAATTATTATTATTCCTATTTTGATTTTGGTTTTGATTTTGGTTTTGGTTTTGGTTTTGATTTTGATTTTGATTATAATTATTTTGTTCATTATTATTATTTTGGGGATTTTTATTTTTCCTGGATTCCTGAGATTTCAAAATATTCGCTATTGCAGCGCTCATTTTTTCCATCTCAGCTTTCCACACTGGATCGGATGATACTAAATTTACATTTTTTTCAGTTTTCTTATCCGTTTTTCCAGTTTTTAATTCTTCAATAGTTTTTTCAAGTTGATCAATTTTTTTTCTTAAAAGGGGATCTGAATGTTCAAATACTTTATCTTTGAATTCTAAATATTTAGAGAAGGCCTTATCGAGTTCTTGGATTGTTTTAGGTTCCTTTTTTATTAAAAATACTCTTTCTTTTTCGGGAAGGTTTGGCATAATTTTTTCGATTATTTTTTCTTCAGAGATATCGGGTTCAATTTGTTTTAAAATTCTTTTTACGAACATAATGTACGCAGGGAAATCTGCTTCGCCATTATAATTTCTTTCGTACAGTATTTCGCGTAATTGGGGTTTAGTCCTGGTAAAGACTTCCAAAATTTTTTGTTTTGTATTTCGCCAATTATTACATTGGGGTTTGCTTGAATTCTGTCTTCAAACATTTGTTTAGCGAGACCTGAAAATGCAATTATTTTTTTGAATTTCATATTGGCATCCCAATTGAATGATTCCGCCTCATTTTCAAATTCAATTAAAAATGATACGATGTCTTCAGTTGGGGTGTGTCCATATAGGGAAGGTCTGATGTTTACTGCAGCCTTTCCTGACATTTTATTTTCCACATGGGGAATAAAATTTTCTAATATTCTAGTTTCAAGTTCTGGGCTGAGGAAATCTTCGTCAGATTTTTCTAAGCACTCAGTAATATCAGCAAGATTAATTGCTGTCTTGACTCTTGGGAATGGTGTGGGATTATCCAAATTTTCCAAAAGTGGAGTTGAAGTCGTAGGGGGATCAAAGTATTTTCTTGAGATAGGGATCTTTAATTTGGGGATTTGTTTACGAGGTTTTCGTGTTGTTTGTAAAATTATTTTTATATTTTCAGGGGTTAATAGTTTTTGTATTTCTTTACTAGATTTGATTTTTAATAGGATATCCTCTTGGGTTTTTATACGAGAAAAATATTTTTTATCAACTTCGATATTTAAATTTTGACATACATTGATTAGTTCGAAATTTTTAGCTTCGATAAGCCAACTTAAATTTGTTTTAGTAGTATAGGGTTCGGAAAAATTTTTCCAAGTTTCATTCATAAAAATAAATTTTTTTTTCGCGACTTATAATTATTTAACACTTTTTATATTTAAGTGAGGGACGCGAATTATAATTAATATTAATTGTTACTTTGTTTTTTTTCTTTTGTTTGAACAGGAGCTTGATGAATCCATTGCCGCTTTTCATTGCTGAAATCTTCCCGACCTCTGTAGATACACCTGTTTTTTATTTTTGTACAATAAATATTCTTGGTTGATTTTGAAGTTTGGTTTTTCTTTTCACTTCTGGTTTTTTTCCACTTGCGAATAACCTTTACTTCCTTTCCTCAAGAGCTCGCCTTACACGTTTCTCATTGAGTACTTAACTAGAGTTTTCAAGGTTAGAGCAAAGTACTTCGAACCAGAGGAATTGAAACAGCAGCTTGGATCAGCAATTCCGTTGAATAGGTACTAGAGCGAGAGTTTGATTCGCAATAGCAGACCAGTTGGGCGCCAATAATGTAACGGCCAAAAGAGGTGGTAATGTACCTAATTAGAACCACTTTCAGTGTTACACCATACACAAAATATCACGTACTTGAAAAGCAGTAATACTTCTAAAATAAATTCAAGTTTATCATCCACAGACTATCGTTGACCTTAACGTTGTTTAGAGACTCAATAATATTTAAAACACACGAGTAAGTTTACACATTTAATAAAATAATAATTCGTACATCACAGTACATAAATATACGTTAATATTCATACATATACAATCACAATTCAACAAGCAAGACTATCTGTTCACTAGAGACTTCTACAAGAGAGGTTCCAGGTACTTAGAAGTAGCTGTCGAGGAACTGTGTCTTATTCCACTGAATCGAGGGATTATATACTCGTTCAGGGTATGAAAACGTACGTGTTGGATAGGTAAAGTGAGGTAGGGTGTTGTTATTATAGGGTTGTGCTGACTCGTCGAGTACTCGAGGGACAGGCACAATTAGGTCATGAATATACAGAAAGTATATCTATATTCATAAAATCAAATACGGGTAATTTAGTGGTTGTTTATAAAGAGTTATAGGATGATTATTGTTGATAAATATCTACGTTTTTGGTATTCGAAAATGTGTGGACGAATATGTTCGTCATTTCTAAAAATAGACGAAAATATACGTTACACTTATAAACTTCCAAACGTTATTTGGACGGGGAATTCTTCAGCTGAATTGTCTATCTATTGTAATTCGATAATTTCCTATTTAACAAACAAAGAGGTGAGTTAAAACATTTAGAAGTGGTTGGCAAGGGCAGCTTGTTTTCATTTGTGAATAAGAGGGAAGGCTAATAGGTACCAAAATTTCGTAAATGAAATACAAACAAACAATCTCCTGCAACTATTGAAAATTTATTCCCAAGTAAATGTAACTGACGCCCATTCTCCCATTATTTTTTCACACTTAAAACATGTCGATTAATTAATTATTAATAATGGCTCTGTAGCATCTTCAAAAAGCACAATGTTCAAGTAGCTGCCCCTCCAGGTCTAGACGATAGGCACCCATTAGGTACGAAGTCCGCAATAAAAATAATTAATTGGCCGACAAACTTACAAAAAAACCGAAATTGCAATATTAGAGACGAATATAGGAATGAAATTTTTCAAGGTCACTAAAACTGCCACAAATAATCGAATTACGGAGTTCTTTTTTCTAGGGCCCAATAAGGGGCAATTTGGATATTTTTAGAGACGTTTACACGTCTCCCGCCCCCTCTTCAGTCATGAATTTACAACGACGTTAATGTCGTCAGCGATTTTTTCGCCCTATTTTGCGAGGCGATATAATTTATAGCCTATCGTGAAGCGTTAATGAAATAAAAGGAACTTTTTTGGCAAATCGTATAGCCGAATTTTGAGACTTCGGCTTCTCTAAAGTCGGTTGTGAACAATGGTTGGTCTCTGAATTTCAGCGAAAGGGTGGAAATGGCTTTTAAAAAATTAATAATTGGATATCGTTTAGTTACTCGAGCAGTTTTTTGCGAAAACTTTTAGCCTAGATCTTCTCGCACGCTAAATGAGTCACTTTTTCACGCACCGCACCAAAATTATCTCAGTCATGCAGTGTCAAAAATTGACTCGTCAAGGTAGTTCCATAAGTAAGTCACTTTTCGAAACACCATAGGCAGTGCTGATTGTATGCTGAAATATGTATGAGCAACTCATTCGTAAATCAAATTAAAATTTTGTAAAGTCAAAAACATAGCTTACTTTTACAGTTTTACGAACAGAAATATACAGTTCTGGGTAACTTGTACACAATAATTTGTTCGATCATAATCGAAGCCTTTTCTACGAAAATAGCAGAAGAGCCATTTTTAAAATTTTTCAGGGGAGGGATTTTTCTGAATAACTTTAAAGTTGGTGGGTTTCAGGGGATATTATGAGACGTGACCCGTGTAGAACATCGTAGTTGAATGTTTCTATCTTAATTTTCTAAAAAAAATTGTCATTTTAATGGAAATAATTGAAAATTAAGAACAAATTTTCACTATTTTGTAATTAATGTGGTAATTATTATTTGTGGAAGAAAACTTACAAAATTAGAATTCAACCAAAAATATGAAAATAACATTGCATACACAGGGTAAATAGAGAACAAATTGATGTTCGTTTATTAGATTTTAGACTAATGACGTGAAGTGGCCACTGGTTATGGACTGAGGCTATCGACTATTGACAGAGGCCGAGCCCTTTTGCCTCACTAGGGGAATAGACCCCATCACCTACAACTGTCAGGGAGTACAACATCCACAGAAACATAATATACGTATGGATGTCTTCATTCGATACTATAACGACTGTCAGAAAAGACTACCCTCGAGTGTGGAGGCTCAAAAGGGATGGGCAGTCAGCAGCCTGGTTCTTTATTATAAGCTTTTATTCTTAATTTTTTCATTTACATTTCGACCATCAATTTTGTTGTTTCTGATCGTACAAATTCGGTTTTTTGCCCACATTTGGTTATCAAAATAAATAAATACCCGATACCCTGCATGCCTAAAGCAATTCTTTCAAGATTATTCAATAGTCCAACGATTGATACAGCAGAACGCACATAGGATCCGGAATTCTAAATCTCTTCCCAAAAATCATCGCATGTCATCGTCGTTTACACGAAACACAAAATCGTGACTCATGCTGTACAGAGCAGATTGGGTGGCTGGGTGCAGGGCTAAATGAAGACGTGTACGCACAAAATCCTGCAATAATTCGATTCTACGTCCCTCCATCCCACCGCCCAACACGGCAGAATTTTCTTCCACTTTGCCATCACGATCCATAATCTTCGTGAACGCGAAAAAAAAAAAACTTGGGCAGCAAGCTTCGCAAGAAAAACTAGATTTTCTTTGTTTAAAAATCACCTATATCACCAAATTTCTTCTAACGAAGAAATATATAAAATATTTAAGTATATATTTTGCAAAAAAAATAACAAATTTCCCACAGATACGATGTATGCGAATAAAATATACTGAATAAGTATTATGTTTTCAAAAAATTTTATGAATGTGTCAAAAATTATTATTTTTTTATGAAATGAAAAATTATTCAAAGTTATAATAAGTACAATTTTAGGAAATAATTCTATGGTTTTCTTTCTTGCAGTGACGAGAATTGTGAATTATATTAAAAAAAAAAAAATAATTATACGAAAAAAAAATTGCTCGTTGCAAAACGAAGTATTAGTGCAGTTGTCTACGTGCTGGCTACCGAAACATTAGCAGAGATTTCAGTGTCCGTGTTCAAATCTACTGCACTACAGTGAGTGGGGGGGTCAAAAATTGACATTTGTCTGAGATCGTGTTGGTTTTAGGTTAAAATGAGTGGTTTTCTCGATAAAGGCTAGAAAATGAATTTTTCTGGACCATTATCAGAAGGGTAAAAGAGGAAAAATCACACTGACTAGCTAATAAGTTGGGAACAAATTGACCAATCAAAACCTAAATTTGTAGGTCAGATCCTTGTAATGGTTTGTACCAAATTTCGTGACTATATTAAAAGAGAATAGCAACTTTTATTGAGATAACATAAAAAATTAGCACCTCCAACAGACCCAAGGAATGAACCATAATACCAATAGGAACCAAATTTGGAATCATGTTAGAAATACTTCAGATCAATACCTGTATCACATTTTGTAACTATAGCTCAAAAATTAATCCTTTTAGACCTATTAATCTGCCAAAACAGAAACAAAATCGCTCCTATCAAACGTACCGTAAAGCCTATCCGCACCAAAATTGGTAAGTACCGTCTTTCATCTAAAGCACATACGTATACTAAATTTCAGGTCTATCGATTGAAAATTGCGACCTGTACGCTGTTCAATAAAAAACGCATATAAATAGACCTACCAGACCAACTATACCCCTGATTCGGACCAAAAACAATAGGGTTCTTCCTTGGGTGAATTCGAATATGTTTCAAATTTCGGAACCATCCAATCAAAATTATGCCCGTAAATGGACTCGACGCAAAAGGGAGTACAAAAAAGAAAAAATAATGCCAAAATGCTCAGAAAATCATGGAACGAAAAACGTACTCAGTCCTACCTTTGGTTCCGAATACTCAGGCAATTTTAATAAGTAGATTTTTTTTTTTAAATCGACTTAAAAACGTGTCTCTCATTAATTCGACGTTTCTCCTGGCGTTTCTTCGTCGTCGTCGTCGTCTTTTGTTTTTCTTCATCTCTTTTTCATTTCTATCGTTTGCTGCAAAGAAGTACTGACTCTGTATACTTAATTCATTAATATCATACGAATAATCCAAATACTTTTTGGCATAAAAACGAGCTTCTGACACGACGATGCACACGATTAACTTTCGACTAGCAGGTTTTTATTTCCCCTCCCATTTGTGTAATATTGTTTTGTTTTTCTTTCTCATTTAAAGAAAAATAATCAGCAGGTCATGCCCCTCGCGTTCCCCTTATCACAGCGAGTTCCAACGGCCTATCTATCATCGATCTTCACAAATACCTATATTTTACGTTTTTGCAACGATGAGTAGGTACTGAATTACTACTATTTTCGGCTCTACTACGTTTTTCTCTCTTCCTCTTCTATTCGTGCATCTCTTTCTCCATCCTCACTTCAACCAAATTTAGTCTAAATATGTCAGCCACACCGCAGTAAGTATAGCCTACCTTATCCAAGATTAATGATGACGAAGACGACGCTGATGAGTGACGACTGAGTCGGTTACGCCGTGTAATTTTGCGCAAGGTCACCCACTGGTTTTTCCCTCAACGGATGGAGGAAAATTTGACGTTTCCTCTTTTCGCCCGCCCCCTCCCCACCAACCTCTTTGCACTCCACCATCAATTGTACTGGGTTCGGGATTAGCCTCGACGGCGGCGTAGACGATTATAAACAAGAAGACCAACACAGAATTATGAGACGGCGGCGGCAGTAGCGGCGGCGTGAGAAATGATAGTAGGATTTCGACCTATTTGCTAATTGAGACACGTTGTGGAACGTATCAAATGGTGGCTTAATGAGTGACGACGACGTATAAAAGTGTATCTAATCATAGATATACAGCTAATCTTTAGTTTACACAGTTTACAAATATAGCCGTATAATATGGCACGTATATATATGTGTGTGTGTGTATGTGTATGTACCTATGTGTGTGCGCGCGCCCGTAAAATTATGGAAACTACGAATGGATGATACGAATGGAGTCGAAAAAGTGCAGCAATATAACGTGTGACCGTGAACTCGAAAAATGGTACTCTGCTCTCGTTTATCGCCGCTTAAAATCACAACGCACAGTTACCGATGTTGTGCACGATTTTACCATTTTTCTTCAGGTATACCAATAGGTATAGGCTATTTACCTTTCAAATAAGGAATGAAGTATGAAACTAGATATTCAGAAAATTATATTGTTTCAAAAATTAAATAAGAGAAAAAAGTTATTTGTCGAATATAATGGATGAATGGGCTTCGTTTGGAATGATGAAGCTTTTGTCAATTGTCGAAACGTAACAAAAAAAAAATCCAAAACCAAAATGAAAAATAAAACTTAGAATATGGCCGAATTTGATAGTTCGTGCGTTCGCGGATTTCATAAAAAATGATAACGTTTGTTACGTTTGTACATTTCCCACAGAATTATACGTCAGTCAGAAAATGGGGATACCAGGGTACCCACAAATTTGGAGGCCGATGCACTTTACATTTTGGATACCTCTCTAAGACTATAATCTTAGAGAAATATAGCAAAAAGTGCCAGTGTTTCGGAGGTTTTTTCTACTTGTGAGCCCTAATTTTTACCGACTGCGTCAGAAGGAGGTATTGTGTTTGACCCGTTTCCTGGCAATTTAATGAAATTTTGTGCCACTCTGCAGCATTCAATATCCATCGTAAAAATACGAATGATGGTTCAAAAAATTGGTATTTTTACTGTAACACTGGCTAAAGAAATCCGAAAAATTTCTCATAAGTAACCAAAAAATTAGATTCGAAATTTGGGAATTTTTTTCACCAAAAAAGTAAGATGACTAATCACAAGCCCCGATTCCAAATAAAACAGAATAGCGCATCCTCATTTGATCACCAAAAAGTGTCTAGGATATGGTATTTCTTGAGGTTATATAAATATTTCAGATAACACCATTCTCTCAGTATTATATTAGCCTTCCTTAGTTATGCACATATAAACATTCCATCAGTAAAATTTTGAATTTTGACATTTTACTGTTTGATACATCACCAAATATGTTTTTTGAGGTGCTGAGTCCAAATTTGGAATTCATTTCTCCATGTGACCCATTCTTCAACCCCCAATGGACCCAAAAGGGAGTCAATTTTGAGTTTTTACATATTATTGTGTGATACATCACCTAATATGTTTTTTGAGGTGCTGACTCCAAATTTGATGTTCATTTTTGCATTCAACCCATTCTTCAACTGCTGGTAGCCTCTACATGGAGGTCAGTTCTGAGTTTCCACATTTTATTGTGTGATACATCATAGCATACGTTTTCTGATATGCCTTTTTGTTAAATCATTATTACTATTGCTATTAATATAATCCAATATAGTGAATCTAACAGTATTTAAAATCGATTTTAAACTTTGAATTTTATTTTCCTTGCATCTGATTGAAATTTGGTTGTTGACAAATAAATAAATTTTAATTGCCATAATTGAGAAAGAAACAATAGACTGAAAATCAAATTTAGTTTTGTTCAAATATTACAATATCAACAATTATCTGTCACTTCTAGAGTAAATTCCTCTTATTGTGAAAAACTGCTAGAGAATTCCATTTTGCATTTCATAAAAAATTATTCAAATGATTAAATTTAAAAAAAAAAATGAAATTGACTGCATGTAGGGACATGAAAGATAACAGAACTAAAATGTTGAAAACAAGTTTTCCAGGTTTTATAAAAGTAATGTTTTTACAGAGTGGAATTACAACTAACGCAGTCGCTGGCAGAAATACCTCCTTTTAATATTAATATTAAAATCAATACTGTTTGGTTCTCACTAATTAAATTGTGCAATAAATGATATTTAAATGAATGTTGATTTCATAAGTACCTATCATTAAGCCTAATATGAAATTGATTGAAATCAAATGGAAAATAGACAGTTTTTGACAGCAAATCTAAGGAATTTAAACATTTTTAACAAATAAAACCCCATAATGTTTTGACTAGATGTAATAATGCTAAATATTTGAAGGTTGTCAAATCCATGTTAAATTTGCCAAAAAGTGCATCAAAGAAATATTTAATTATTTAATATGAAGGGATCTACATTGCTTCATTCAAAAATCTTGCATTATATATTCATAACATGTGACTTGAAAGGCATTTCAAAAAAGTACTATTATAAAACCTGGAAAATTTGTTTTCAACATTTTAGTTCTATTATGTTTTATGTCCTTACGTACAGTCCGTTTTATTTTTTTTCAAAAATTTATTTACCTCTAAGCTAGAGGCCAACGCATTATGCATCACTGCATATGTGGGAGCACGCTCATGGGAGTAACAATAATGTGCTGGTTGTTATTGATATCGGATGTGTTGTGTTGTTGAATAATTGTAGATGTGGCAAATTGTTTTTTTTTTTAAATTTCTATAGGATTCTGACTGCATTAATAAGAATTATTCACTTTGTAGTCACCAATTGAATATAATTTTCATCTTTTTATGAAGGGTATTTATGTACACTGCTAGTTATGTTGACTTTTTCTCTTTTAGTGGGGGAGGAGCGATTTTATTTTCTGCCAAGCAATGATTTGAAGCTTTGCTGCAGCAAGAATTTTGGTAACTTCACATTGATGCAAAAGTAAAATATCAAACTCAGATGTGACTGGACCTCAACTGTAGCATGAGACCACAATTTGCAGCTTAAGAGTTTTATTCATGCAATTTGAGTCACTATTGGTGAATCATTTTTCTTGGGTCGATCTGTGTGTTTTGGTCTTTACACCCAATTTGTGAACTCACTCAGCATTTGGGTTCAGATTTAGAGGCATATTTCCAACACTGTGGAGCAGTGATTCCAAAACTGGAGGGGTGCTGTGGCTACATAAGAGGACCCTTCAAGTTCAATTTATTCATATTATAAATAGCTGATAATGAAGGACATTGTGATACGTGAAGTGACAAGGAAATTAGAAGGGTGACAAAGAGGCTACATGGCTTGGAGGTGCTATCTGATGACTGAGAACCACTGCATTCAACGATGGTCTATAAATGATATTCCCTACAGCTGGTATGGTTAGGCCAATCCCATAACATGTTTGTTTTGTCCGTATCAAGTATATACTTGAGAGGTTATATCGTATTCTCTATGAACCTACATATTTTTGTTTAAAATAATATCTTAAGGTGTGCACTCAATAGTAAAGCCTCCTTTACAAAAAACTTTATTCATCATATTGTGATTCAGAAGATACCAAGGACTAGGAACTGGGTAGGTAGTATTTTTGGTGGAGAATATAGTAATAACTCTTGTACAACACAGTAGAACTAAAAATGTCACAAAGGGGTAAATTTGAAATTTTCCTCTTGTTTCATCCATTTACAGACTCACATTTACATATTTGCATATGATTTAATTTGATCGATAAAAATGTTATTGGGACATTATTCTGACACCAACAATGGCAAAATGAACATTTGCAGATGCAATTTAGTCAAATGACATTGCTGAAAGATTGGCATTGGGGCAGATATCTCCATTTGTATCAAAGCCAAGTTGCTCAGAAGTGAAACGACCCTTCACGATGGTCTGCACCTTGAGTATAGGCTCCAACTTCGGTTTTTTTTTCAGTGCTACAAAATTTTCTAATTGTAATTTGTAAATGAGTGGAAACTGCTAATTAGAATGGAAAAAATAATTTTAGGGTTGGGAGAAACAATTTTCAGCGTTACAGGGTACCTTACGTGTCCATGTCTGCACATATAATCATGAGCGCCAATTCCACTCACTGTGTTAAGAGGGTGGTATCCAAAATTATGCTTTCTATCGCATTAGTAAATTATTGAACCCTGACTCCAGTAATAGTTACCTCAGTTTCAGAATTAATTATGCTAAGAAGATACCCACCATTTTATGGTGCATTCTCTTCCGATTATTATTTTTCAGTTCACTCTGCATCTTAATCACACAATTATCAAACACATTTCTCAGAGTGTTTAGATAGAAGTTTCCACACACCTCGTCTCACTACAAAAATATACATGGTATGCCCATGCTTTCGAGATCAAGAAAGACCACACCATTTATGTACAAACCATTTTTGATAAAATTAATGCCCCAATATTGTACAGCCTACTTATGTATAGGTATACTATAATTTGTATGTAATATAAACTGTACATTGACTTCTTTTATTTTTGTTCTTGTTTGAAAGGGGGAGAGAAAAAACAGGTTACAAGGAGGGTAAAACCGATATCATCGAAAATGAATATATGTACAACATGCCGTGTAAGCTTAATTACTTACCGTAATTATCGAAATGATGCTCTTTTGAGGTAAGGCCGGCACTGGATAATGGATGGAACGAGTCATGTGGTCTTGTAACAGGTTCTGGCAAGAGACAAACACAACTACTAGCTAAAGTACATGCTACTAAAACTGAAAGGTATAGGCAAAAAAAAATCATAATCGAATTCGAAGGAGATGGTCGGTGTTTAGGAGACAAGAAATATTATTAGGCAGCATAAGTATACAGGGTGTCCCAACAAAACGTTTCTAAGACTTGCCACTACGCAGTAGTGTAACACTAGAATTGATTTGCTCGTGAAAAAAATTTGATTTTGTACGCAGAGGCATTTACAGTAAAAAGCCAATACTTGTACAAAGAAAATATGATGGAAGCCTACCTAACTTAGTGACGTGCCTTGTACATTAGTGATCAATGTTTCAATTTTTGTTTTGTACCATAGCACCGTAATAGGAGAATTTCAGAATTTGAAACAAAAATCAAAGTCAGATGAAGAATTTTCCTGAAAATTAGCACCCAACTTTTGAGACAGATGGTTTCTTTAATGTGGAAAATATACATGGGCCATTATGCATCCACAGATTAAGAATAATACAAAATTCTGGAAATAACAAAAACTGATGTCATAACCCGCAGAAACAAACGCAGAAAGAATTGAAAAACATTCGAGATGACAGAAAATGAGTAATTAACATACCTACACAATTCAAAAGGATATGATTTTTGGAATATTAAGTTACTTAACTCGATTATCATAATTTACATCAAACCAGAAGACACAAATTTGGGTATAAAGAGGTTACTCATTGTAAAAGAATGGGTCACAGACCGCAAACAAATGAATTATGAGATGAACTTCTTTTTTTCAGGAAAACATGGTTGCTACAAATGTTTCTGGCAATTTATTCACACAAACCAGACTATAAGAAGGGGTAAGTACAATACTCAGTTTTCAACACTTTAGATGTGATAGATTTCTGTAAAGATGTTAACTTCAATGTAAAATAATCATAAAATTTTTAATAATAAATTTTGATTTTCTGTGTATTTACATTTTAAGGGCGTCAATTAGGGTGGGGTTCTGTGGGTCTGGATCACCCCCTTAGCTCCAAAAAAAAGCTTTAGCACAAAAAAAAGGTGTAAGTTTCACTGAGGCATACTCATAGAAAGTTGATGTATAAACATAATAATAGTATTGTGTGTGCGCAATGCATTTCACACACACAACCACACATCTAAATGTCATTTAACACACATAAATGAGAGTTACAATAATAATAGTAAGAGTTACAGTCACACAAATCTGACAATGGTAATTCTCTTTTAGCCCCTACCATATACTGAACACTAAGATGTTTACATATCAAAAATAGTGTGTTTGTTTGAGGGGTGGTATCTTGTGGGGTGAGAGGTTGGATTGGAAGGTCAAAAATATGTAGACCCGCCTTATGATCAAGCTGTCTAGGCCCATGTTACATTTATTATCTTTCCTATAATCATATTATCATTAAATTTATGCCGAGCCTGTCCAGATATCTTGGATGTTGCCATAACCTCAGTTTATACTATTTAAAGTCAAAACCTGCAAGAAGTGAAGTAAGTGTCAAGCTTAGAAATATGATTATATGAGTCACCCAAAAATGACATATATTTATACTCCTAACAAATAAAAATAAACTCATAATTTAGGTGGCCAACATCAGATTAGAAATTTACAACTTTGATAAAATATTTGTAACTAATAGTTGTTACTTGTACAGTATTGACAACTATTAAGATGAGCAAAATAATTTTTTCCACTTATTTTACCACAAAATAAGTTGTGCTTCATAATGCCGCAAAAATTATTCTCAAAATTAAGTCCCACAAATTCGACACAAGGTTACCTTCTGAACACAAAACCAAACTCCTCCCCAAGGGAGTTTGGCTGCATGGAGGCATCAAGTATTCTCCAGAGAGCACGTCTACTTTTTTGAATGATCCTCGATGGTATGGCAAGTCAAGACAGTCTTAGGAACATTTTTTGAAATACCTCATAGTATGGGCATGGGAGATGAAAATTGTGATAACTGTTCGAACGTACGTTCCAAACAAAAACCTCAATGATTTGGTTTTATGTGCATTTGAAACAGTCACATCATTCTCCCTCAAACCTCACTATTCAAGACGGACAAAAAGGTTAACACCATGGCAGCTGAAGCCTAAAGCAGAAACCACTCACAAGTCACAACGCACAAAAGGAGGCTATAGGCTAAACGCAGGCCAACAAACCTGACAAAAAAATAAAAAATAGCCTCGGCAACTAAGGAAACAGGCTATACCACTACCTTTAAATTTGACGGTGGCGGATGATGTTCTCGTCGCACGAAGGCCAGTATGAAATTCACCATGCGGTGGTTCATACCTGTAGGTGGGCCTATGCTGTGTTGGATCAAATTGTTGGTTGGGAAATGGATCATAGGGCCTGGGCAAATGCAACATCGAACACTGCGACCGCGTTGGCGACATTGAATGTGGACGCACCAGCTGTGGATACTGGTGCGCAATCCACTCACACTCAAGGTATGGTGAGATGTTGCGCAGTTCACGGAAATCTGGACTCGATGTGTACATTTGGCCGATCAATGACATCCGGTTGCGATACTCGAAGTGGCGCCGCAACCGATTGACCTCACCCCTGGTGCTTGGGCTGCCAGAACCCGGTGATGGTGAACGCAGCTGCAGCAGGTCTGCCTGCTTGCTGATGATGTTGATGTGCGGCATCAGGCGGTCCTCCAGCCGAAATGGCACCTTATGAATTGGTGATACGGACCTGGAGTAATGTCGTGGCATGCCATAGCACCTTTCGTACCTATCCTTCAGGTATTTGACGTCGCCATACTCGTGTCCCTTAACAACAGTTCGACATCGCACATCAGCAGTAGCAGCCCGTTGTTGCGCCAACAACAGCCTTGTCAGCTCTGGATCACTGCGGTAGCGTTTGCAGTGCTGGTTGCAGCGGCGCAATGCAGTAGTGCGCAAATCCTCGAGACTTTCAAATTTTTTGCGCAATTTGCGCACTTGGCCACACCTGGACATTCGCAGGTAGGCACGGTAGTACTTGGTTGGATCGGGTGACACACTCCTTGATCTGGAGTACAGACTACTTTGACTGCTACGGTAGCATAGTTTGGGTGGGCATGGCGAGCATGAGTCTTTGTACTGGTCTCCATGTTCGCCAAGCATTTCTTTCAAGTCAGAAACAGAGCACGATCGATAAAGATTATCATTTCTGTGCTCAAGTTTACGCTTTGTTCCACCCAAATGAATGACAGTCGATGCCATTGAGCTGAGACTGTCTGTGTCGCTGGATGCTCGCTTAGGTGGCTGCAGTACAATGACAAAGTTGTTTTTGTCATCTTTTGGCATTTCATCACCCGACAGGTCCAGCGAGTAACATGTGCGAGGAGACACATTCAATTCCCTCCGCACTGTAACCTGCACCCCTTTGTGCCTGCTCTTAAGCGCCGCCACTGCACCTAACGTCTCTCTAGGAATGACCAGATCCTGTTTCTTGCGTTTACCCTGTTTCATGTGCTCCATGAGTTCTTGACTCAGTTGTTTCGATATATTGCGTTTTTCCACTTCGGAAAAGCCCTTCTCATCCTTGAAATGAGGCAGTGAAGCAATCGAGTCCGATTTGAGGCGCTGTTGTTTGGCTAAAGTATACAGTTGCTCTTTTGAGATCATCGAATTGCAGCGCACATGAAGGTCAGTTTGTGGTGCACCATTTACCGCTATCTCATGCCGCTTCAGCATCTGTTGGATGCGTTTGCGTTTCAGCGTTGACACAGTGCTGTAGATTTCATTCAGCTGCGACTTCAGCGCATTCAGCTGATCGACTGAAAGGCTACTCCACACACCCACACCTCGGCTGGGCCTGGCTGACTCTGACAAAGACCGTTTGATCTCCATGATTGGTCGACCACGTTGCGACGCTGTGACGTGTCTGTAATTATTGGCCACATCTTGCACCGACCATCCCCTCCACAGTGGCTTGTATATGTCATTGCTGGCTTCCAGGCGACTCTGCCGCTTTGGCATTGTCTCCTGGAACATCTGCCGCAAATCCTCAACCGATTTCTCACGAATACGGAGGCTGCGGTCGCGTTCTTGGCTCCACTTCAGCTGGTCGGTGTTGCTGGAACAGTACAAAAGATTGCGGTACTTTTGGTCAAACTTGAGCTTATTGTATAGGCCACTCAGCTCTTCCTCGGCCTTCTCCTTTTTGCGCAATTCTTTCCAACGTTCGTAATCAATAATCTCCTCACCTTTCAGGCGTGGACGCAGCTCATAATTGCAGACAGCCTTTTCAAGGTGACCTTTGCGCTCCAGAGACGAATAGAATGATTTCAGTTCACGGAAACGAGGAGATTTGTGTGTCGAGTGCATCAACTCTAGCACATACATTTGGTAGTCAGCTGGGTCATTGACGTGTGATAAGTTCAATGAACTAATGCTATGACTTTGGGATTGGAGCTTTTTACATACACCACGCACACTTTCAATCATCTTCAGCGGCGACCTATACCCGCGAATTTTTCTGTTGGAAGGTGAAGACACACAAGGCTCTTCATTTTCCTTGTCATTTGCAGGTGGAGGTTCGCTAGAACTGCGACCATGCCAGAACTGCGCCGCTTGTGTCTCCTTGCGATCTAATCGCTCCCAAAAACCAAGAGTGTGGTTGTAACATACATTATGAGGACTGCCAGAGGCCTGTTTCTCCAAGAAACGAAATTTTGAGTCAGAAACTGGTTTCTTCTGCTGTAGAAGTATCTGCATGGTTGCCAAAGATGGCTCGGATTTGATATTACGTTTGTAAATGACAGTTTTAGGCTCCGACACTGATACAACATTGTTGGATTGCTGCTGTGTGGTCCTTGTGCTGGTATTTTGGTTATTTAGTGCTGGTGTGGAGGCAGGTACAGTTTTACGTTTTGCTTTTGACTTACGCACCGCATTTTCAGCTGACGTCTTCTTTGCCAGTTTTACAATAGTTGAGGGTGAGTTAGTTTTGGGCTCAGTTTTGACATATGACACGAAGCTTTTACTATGCTGATTACTATTTGTTGTGGAAGCTGACAATTTTTTAGCTACTGCGGACGTTTTTAACACATCCTTGCCCTTGGCAGAGATGGCAACTGTCACCTTGAGTGATTTATCTTCCTTAGGATGTTTTGCCGAGGTGTAATATGTGGTGGAACTTTTTACAATCGTTCCAGCAGACGATCGTTTTTCACTGCCTACAGCCTTGCGCACAGCCGCTGGAGACTGTAGAGGCGAAGGCTTGGTTAAATTCTCAGTTTTTGAGGCTGATTTTTTCTTCGAAATGGTATAAGGTTTGGCCATTTTTGAACAGAATTTGAGCGCCGAAGTGTATTTGGAGGATTTGCGCTCAGGTGGCGCAGGTGGAGCTGATTGATGGGCGGCAAAATCGCCGCATGACATGCGCGCACTGCGCTTAAAGGAACTAAAGGTGAGCGCTTTTTTCTTCACCTCGGAAGGCTGTTTGGATTTGTGCACGCGTATGCGTGTTAGATGAGCACTTATGGGAAAGTACTCGATTTCTGAGTCATCTGCGCAGTCATATGAAACAAAGGAAAAAACACGTCTTTAAGTTGAGTATTGCCGATGACCGAGTGTCGAGTGAGCGCTTACTGGTGGTGCTGAGGCCGAGTGTTTGACTGCTTTTTGGCTGGTCGTCGGATATGGTGATGGTGTACAGGTTTTCAAGCTCCATGGTAGTGTTTGGGTGCGTTGTTTTAAGAATGCTGCTTTCGGTTCCCGCCACCATTGATGCGATTTATATCGGCACGTATACAAAGAGTTAACATGCAAAAGCGAGTGCATAGCAAATAAATATTTAAGCTAAGCAAATAGGATAAATGGCCACTGAATTTATAAAGACTGCAGAAAGCCAGTTAGTTATCTGGCAGGCAGATAATTAAGGTCGTTTAACTGATACGATTTCTTATGGGTAGTTAATGTATTACCAATTATAACACTAGGTGATGGGAAGGGGGAGGGTACGAAGTACAGGGGCGTCCAACACTTCATTTCAGCAAGAAGAATAAAGTAAGAGCTTTATAAGAATAGTGTGACGATGTTATACGATTTTACTAAAGTAGCTCATTTCACGTATTTTTAAAGCAACCTTTTAAGTAGGTAACTGTGTTGTGTTTCAGATTAATTGCCTTCGATCGTCCCTAATGAAAGACCGTGTCCTAAATTTCAATATTGAAGTCAAGAAAAAGAAAAATAACACCATTACTAATATCTATCTGAACAAAGCTAAGTTTCACCATAAATCCAATAAAATTCCGTCATTGGAATCAAAATTTTCTCAAATTTGCCCGAAGTTTCAAATAATGGCCGCGATTAGCCAATTTACAATCTTACTGCGTACTCACAATTAGACGAATAAGAAATTCCAATGACGTGACATTATTAGTTCTATTTGTTTCCTTGAACATGAAACATCTTTTGGGGGAGAATACAAATATTCCGCTCTTTTCCCTTGCAAATGCACTCACCAGAATACCACTCACGCGTTGAAAACGCCGTGGCGCACCAATAGATAGTGTAGCTGGTTGCAGCCAGACGTATCACAAGGGAAAAAACTATAATAGGTACACATATTACCGTATATTTTAAAGGTTGTAAATAATAAAACTTTGGAAATCAAAGTTGAACAAAATTATGAATTATTCAGTCTTCGAAACCTTCGGAGGATATCAGAAAATAAATGATTGGCAGAATTGAAAATCTTTTTTACGAGAAAAGAGACGGGAATACGAATATTGAAAAAAGGAGAATTAGACCTAATTTATACAACAAGAGTGACACATTGAACCAGAAACAGAAAAATAAGAAAATACAATATACCTACAGGTATAAAAGTAAAGTTGAAGTGCAATATGAGGTTTTGTAAATTTAGTACATTACTCGTGAGCTAAATCGTGAAAAACTTTATTTTCTTCCCTCACTCTACACATTTTTGCGTAGGCCACCATTCCAGTAGAAAACAGGCTGAAGTATGACTAATTATTAGATGAAAAAAAAAAAAAAAAAAAAGGTTTACATCGTAACACTTTCGATTATTAATTAATTTTGTTACTCGCTAAGGTAGAAAGAAAAGGGCAGGTTATGGGGCTCGCTAGAAACTATGACATGTTCAAAGCTATTCTGGGAATGCGGGTCAATTGATAATTCAGCTGTTGTTATTACAGTGGCTTATGCAGTCTTCGTGAGTGGTCTTTAAACATGTGATTCTTTTCTTCTCAGTTTCAAATTTTACTTCAAAAAAAGCAGACTGTCTCTGATGAATTGAAGAGAAAAACAAGCAACATCGCTAAAAAACGTTACGATAGGGTTTTTGCTCCATATAGTGATGCGCGATTATTCGAAAACTATTCGATTAATCGATTATTTCAAGCAATCGATTTTACCGTTTCTTACACCAACTTGCAAACTTAATTTTTTCAACACGCATTTATTTTAAGATAGAATAGAGAACGTTTCTTCTGCAGCAGCCAACGAGTAGGATTTTCTTCATATTATTTCGTCTATTTCGTTTATAAAAATTTTGTGATTCTCGCACAAGCCTGAATGATATTCAGTAGCAAAAAATCGTTAATTGATTGATCGAGGTAATCGATTAGTCGAACTCGAACCAATCGATTAGTGCGCATCACTAGTTTCACAGATGAAGAACAAAACATAGAACTGGTTGAAGAAAAAGAAGGAAAATAATGGTGATTTTAATAAGATTTTATGCACTTCGTGCAAAAATCCCAGTGATCAAATTCATGCATAAAAGGATGAAAACCACAAAACACCGACCTAGTCACTTAGTGAAAGGGAAACCGTATCAAATTCTCAAATTTGAAAGTACCGTTAATAAAAGTTTAATTCGTATAAATCTCTATCGATGAATTGAATAAATGGCAAAATTTTTCGTTGTTAAAACGGATTTTTCAGCGTTCAGAGAGTACATAACTTATGAAAAATTTCCAGGATGTATAGCCAGCCAAGTTCCGGTATGTCACATACCTAAATTCTCTCGAAAAGGCTTGAATTTTAACCGGTAGAAATGCGAAGATATTTCGAGTACGAATTTGATAGAGGAGGGTGATCCTGCTCTTGGCAACAAACAAAGGCAAAAGAAAACATTATAAATCAGGTGAATGGAAAAGGAAGTTTCTATGAAGAGCGATAACCACGGAGGATTAACTTAGTTGAAACATTATGACAAACACTGAGATTGTAACTACAAATTTTCGTGGATTTCGTCGAACAAAAAATTCAAACATTTCGCCTTAAGATCGATTTCTGCGATGATTATAGGAAAAATTCACCAATATTTAGTATTTACTAATTTTTTTTTTAACTTTTCGACATTTCGTCGATATATCCGATTGTTACGTTAGGCGGTATTATCCATTAACAAACGCGTGTTACGATATTATTAAAGTGCAGGTTAAAGGAAAAAAAATCATACGCTGAAATTTAAAATGTGATCAAAACGAAGAAAAGGGTCCATTTGGTTGCTCGATTAATCTATCGAAAGATTCATATCTCAGGGCGTTATATTTCTAGTCTAATAGATTCAGTGTTATATTATGCAAGTATAACTTCGAGATGCGACGCAAAATGCTGAATGGAACAAAACGAAAAAACCAGCAATGTTGTTTATTTCTTTAGTTTCGGTTTTTTATTCACTTTTATACGTTGGATTAAATTTAAATTTTATTTATTAAAGCTTTTATTCTTCTTACTACTGCGATTTTAAAATATACCAATATCGCAGCCAACTTTTCGCAACGAAATAATATTTATTTCGCATGAAGCTAAAACCAAAAAATAAATAAATAAAAGTTTATCTTTTCAAAACGAGTTTTTAATTTAATTATTTTTATTTGTTTTTTCTATATTTTTTTTTTTGATTTTTGAGATTGATGTTTTTACTTTATTATTTTTTTGAGATTTAATTGGGTTAATCTCTCTTTTTTTTTTTTAGTAGGCTTGTTAAGTAATTTCGATTCCTGCTCCACTTAACGATGTTTATTCATTATTTTTTTCAAATTGGCCTTCAGCAACGCAGGCATTTTGAAATTAAGATCGATTTGGGCGCTGGGGCAATGGCCTCCCAGCATGAATTATTCAACTAAGTACGAGTGGGAGCACCGATTGTACCCACCCGAACACATCGATATTTTTGGACGGTATGTGTGGTCCCGAACCTGCAACCCTTCGGTTGTAAGACCGAAGCACCGAACATCTACCCACGCACACCCCCATGTTTCTTCTGCGTTTAACCAAAATCACACACGAAGCGCAGCTTTCCAAATAATATTTTCGGACACACCGTTTGGTCAGTATGATTGTTCGCGATTTCTTCTGAATAAGTATAATTCAATTTAATTTTAATCGACTAAGCTTACGTCCAGTGGGTGCAGCGAGACCTGCGAGTGGGTTCATTTCTCCTCGAACAATTATTGTCTATATTCATTTTGACGATGCGCTAACTTGAACACAATGTGCCACAAAATAAAGCTGACCAATCGAATGGACCCTTTTCTACGGGCAACGGCCACAAGCGTACAAACATCCTGCATTATGCGCGGTCGTTTAAAACAGCGGGTCACTGGGGCTCGGGCACAAGGGATTAAAACAAATCAAATCGATTCGTTTTTACCCCTTCCCTTAAAGTGTACCTTCATTTTATATGTTTATGCAATTTAGCAAATTGGGGCATATTTTTGTTTTTATTCTTTTATGGCACGCGCACAGATAATAATTTTGTTTACGAAAAATAGACGATGCTCACCCGCATGTCTTACCTTTTGGCTTTTCCGGAGCTAGTTTACGTAGACCGTGCAAAGGTACCTCTCCACCCTTTTGTATCGATTTATACAGGGATCGTTGCTCAGCAGGGGATATAGGTTGTTGATTATCTTCACGTCGTTTAAATACCAAGGTCGAATCACTTTCGTATCCCGATCCGCTGCGAAAGTTAATAAAGAGCAAAATAAAAAATAAAATTACTACTTTTTTATCGTCTTCTCTTTTCAGGTAGTAAATTACTTTAGTTGTCGGACAGCGGGAGATGGAAGGGGCCAAAAAGGGGGAAGGTGGTGACTGTGACCTCTATACGAGGTTTTCTCGCCAATTTAAGTCGCTACATTTTGAATAAAAAAAGGTGGACACCTCTTCGATAGTGGCTCCAAAAAACCGACGACGATGAAAGATTGAAAACGCATATCTACGACTTGTTGCGAGCAATGATGTCGACAGTGTAATCGTCGTCTTTCTCTTTTTTTTTTCTTTTCTTTTAAACACCAAGGAAAGAAATTATAAATAGGCATGTGTATAAATCTTCATGAAGTACTTAACGGTTACGAAAATCTTGTTCAAATTACGAGAGACGGAAAAGAAACGAAACAAACAACGGATCATATATACTACCTATAACTTACGATATACCTACCCATAATTTTGATGAGATCGCCTTCAGAAAAAACTAATTGATTGGTTCTTGGGACTCGTTTGAGAAAAAAAAAATCTCATATCTATTGATTGCGGAAAGAGGGAAAATCATTTTATTCTAAAAACGAACACAAAAAGGTAATATAGTGGGATTTCAAACAATTTTAGGTATATTTTTTCTAACATATCCTATCTGGGTAGAAATTAACGAGAATGATTGTCAAACTAGTTGAAGATTTTATTACAAAGGTAAGCTATAGTAGGATAAGTTGTCTACAAAAAACTATCCCCATGGATAAACGAACGACAGCTTCAAATTGATTGTACCCAAAGACATACAGCTAAAGAGATGTCCAATGGCTAATCAAAAACGAGTCAAAAATAGTATGCCACAAAACGTTTTAAAGTCCAATATTTGTTGTTGCGCATGCGTAGTAGTTTGATAGTGTGTGTGCATTGGTATGGAGATGTCTGTTTTCACAAACGAAATAGGCACGGCTTAGGATGCACAGAATGTACAATTCGACTTGCTTCTTTTCTATCTTTCTTGTAATTTTAAACCACAGCGCATATGGAGGGTTGGACATTTCTTCATCTGTATATCTCTGACTGTACCAAAGACAACTTCATTTATCAAGCTGTGAAGTGAAAATCTCAACGTTACAGATTGACAAGCGAGGGACCAATTTTTGACAGAAGTGAAGTTTTTTTTAAGTTCATTTTCGAATTCCTCATTCCCAAAAATGTAATTTGTCATAAATTTCTGATCATTGTCATCATTTTTTCTCAAATTATGCTCGAAAATGTGCTGAAAAAGTGAAGCTGGAAACTGTTTTGAAGAACAGATTTTCATTCTACTTCATGGCTTGACAACTGAAGTTGGCTTTGACTGTACCAACTGCGTAATTTCAGTCACATTCCACACTCATAAAATTTCCTCTGAAAACAAAAATAAGGCATACGTATCTATGAATATTAGTCTTAATGACAACAATCATGGGTTACTTACACCCAAGAGTTGTTCTCACATCTGCTTCACTAACCATTTTTACATTGATTCCAGTTTTTAATCTGCAAAAACATGACGAATACCAATTGACAAATCATCAAATTAAGTGAAAACCACGTAGGTAACTGATCTGATTGTTGAATCAAAACTGCTGAAGCATTGTATTTTGAAGGGGCGAATAGTATAAAATGTCACCTTCGATGTGACTACTATAAATGTTGAAATAGCCATTTTAACTTTTAATTTTGTTAATTTTTTTCTAGTTTACAAAATTAATCAATTCGTTTGAAAATTTTCACAAATGTTACTCACACATACAACAATGAATCTGAAAAAAAGGCGTGATTTCTGCTGAGATTTTACTGGCTACATTCATCAAGATTGATGCGTTAACATAATAATAGTGTGGTTATGTTACACATACACACAACCACACTCCTACATGTCATGTAACACACACAAATGAGAGCTACAATTGTAAGAGTTATATTTACGTGAATCTGACGATTGTAATTCTCATTTAGCCCCTACCATAGACCGAGCGCTAAGATATTTATACTAACAGATCTCTACACCCGTTTCAACAACTGAAAAAATAAATTTTTCCCAATCTCTAAAGGGTAGTGACACTTTGCAGTAAAATCGGAAAATTTTGATAAAATATATTTTTACACCTATGTAAGCTGTACAGAGCTCGAATTTCATCCATTTTACTGCAGAATAACAGAGTAAATGAATTTAATTAATATTAATTTTATTCATCCCTCGAATGGTAGTTACCTTCTGTGATTTTCGTAGAATAAGAATCCATGTTTGTGCTTGTGGTTGAATTACATAAATTTTTCTGATGTTGAACAAGATGAAAATTATTTTGCATTTCTTACTCCCTGAACGGATGTTAAACTTTGTGTAACGATATTTTCACACACAATATGTCGATTCCCTAGCTAGCCAATCTTAAACGGGGAATTTTTATGCAACTGATTAGGTACATAACTAGCATCGACTGAAAGCTTCCTTTGAACATGTAAGTGAAGTCCCAACTTCTAGAATTTCAGGTTTATTCTTAAAATCGTATTTATTCACCAATCAAAGCACTTCCAACGTTTTCATTCTAAGTATTCAATCATTTCAATTGGTAAACGTCGTGTTTTGGCCGATTGGAATCAGCATAAAAATGTTCAGATTGGTAGATACAAGAACACCTCTTAGGTAACCTATGATTCACAATATTCATCGATGTGAGTACCTCATTTTCTTTTCAAAAACGTTTTTCTGGGCCAAATATGTTAAAAATTACGCAAGGCATGCTCTTTGAAGTTGATTTTGGTACTCTTGGGACTCTACTATCTCTTAAGAGTAGGTAATTTACTCAATCTCCTCACATGATGAACTACCAAATGAATCATGTAATATAGGTAAGTACCGAATTCCATCGTTTATCAGCCACATGGACAGGATGATGATTCGTTATACGCAACATTTGTAGTCAGATTTTAAAAATACCTACATATCGAATTATGCAATCTTTTTCAGATCTGCAATCTGCCTATCATCAAAACGTAGCGGACAGAGAATGTCCCATATTAAATCTTGAATCACAGTTATAATAATTTAACATCGGCCTCTATTATTGGATTTTATAAATAAATTTCGAATTTATAGTTTTTTTACTTTTCAGGATCTGAGCAATACTCGGTGAGCCACGTACTTTCTTTTAATCGCCGTCGGAATCTTTCAACCTCATTACGAAAACTACCTTGATATTTAGCCACCCAAGAGGATGTGGCGTAATCGATGAATCATACTTAAAGATGATTGTTTGTCATCTCAAAATGTATTCGTAATAACTTACTGGAGGTGGGAAAGAGGTTTTCTCATGGCGTAACCATAAATGCCTCCATTCAGACCCTGGAAGCAAAAAACACTATCATTAATTAAAATATCAAGAATAATTGTGGTTATCAACGGTAGTAACCAAAGTTCCGAAAAGTATATATTTTATTCGTGATAAATTTCTATCAGATTCAGGGCTATAGTTTCACGCATACCTAATTTTTTTTTTTTCCAAATAATTTTTTTCATGCTCCAGAACTATCCAGATACCTCTATGAAGATCCACATAAAAATGTATGGTGTGGTCCGCGTGGCATGGTAGCTTGGTGCTCGGCCTTACAACCGAAAGATTGCTTGTTCGATACCAGTCACCGTCACATTTCCGACCCAAAATGGCGGTTCGTTCAGTATGGCTCAATTGGCCTTCCGAGGTTCAGTTATAGTAATTAGCTGTTCAGCATTGTCTCAATTGAGTAGTGCACCGATTAGGGTAGATATGTTTTTGAATACGGTTCACATAAAAAAAATTATCTTCTCATTTGGGAAAGTTGTGGGCGAATAATCAGCAAGTTTTGTAGACTACTGAATGCATCTTTTCACACATACAAGACACGATCCCCATTACTCGCAAGTAAACAGTATAATGTACCATTGTTTGATATCGTCGTCCACTCGAAAAGCATCCAAATGTATAATCGGCGAAAAATGCTGGATCTCAAGTGGCAGATTGTTTAGATTTGATCTTGAAGTGATGTAATCATATTTGTTCCACCAGAAATGGTTTTGAAGTTATTCAGGATTTTTTGAAAGCAAATTGGGTAGTGTAAAAAATAAATCAACGAATACATAATTTTCCAACATCGGCAGAGAATTCGAAAAATTGCCCAATAACCTGTAGAATCATAATCACCCCATCACTATACCTATATTTCGACATTTTAAACTTTTGAACACCCGAAACAGACCACTACTACATTTTCAAATTTCACGACATTGATTCTACACCAATCTGCACCGAGCGTAAGCCACTCAAACATAGCTTCGGTTATAGGAAAATGAGAAACTTAATGGTCTGTCGAAATAAATCATATAAAAAAAAAACCTCTAATGCAATAGCAGGTTTTCGAAAAATGTAAAATTAGGTAGTCACTAAAAAGTTATTAACAGATTGTAACAAATATTTGTTTCGAATTACGTTCCTATTGGTCCAAAATTAGACATTTTGTAAGCGAAATAAAATCGAAAATAGTGTTACCGAAGTACCGTGCGACCGATCCGCACCAAAATTTATAGCAACTTATAATATTTGTTACAAATTTCGTAGCTATTGCTCGAAAATTATAAATTTTATAGGCAAAATAAAAATAAAATCGCTGTACCGGAAATACCGTATGGCCGATTCTTACCAAAATTTATAGCTTGTTACAATATATAACAGTGAATATTTGTTTCAAATTTCGTACAGCTATTGGTCGAAAATTAAAAATTTTAAAGCCAAAATAAAGAAGAAAATCGCTGTTTCGGAAGTACCGTATGGCCGATTCACACCAAAATTTATAGCTAGTTATAATATATAATAATGAATATTTTTTTCAAATTTCGTAGGTATTGGTCGAAAATTAAAAATTTTATAGCCAAAATAAAACGAAAATAGCCATATCAGTAGTTCCGTACGGCCGATCCGCAAAAACATCAATAGGTAAGGTCCTTGGTATGATACTAATATTCATTCCAAATTTCGTGCCTATCGGATACAAACTGCGACCTGCACCGTGGTAACAAGAAATTCGCTTATATATGAACTTGAGTTATTAGTGGCAAAATTTTCCTTGAGTTACGAAACGAAAAACGTACCAACCCTCAACCCCAGGTCATTCCATGACACCAAGATTAGTAAGTAGATTTTCAATAGAAAACCTACCTACATAGCAGAAATAAACGTAGCAGATATTTTAGAAATCTACAGCAAACTTACTGAGTCATCGGTTCGAGCGATGGACGAGTGACCAGGCTCATAATCCTCGATTCTTCCGGGTCGATTTTTGTACTGATTAACGGCTTGCCTGACAGCGCCCATACTGCAATGGTGGGGCAGAGAAAGAAAACGAGCAATTAACGATTTACAACGCGAAACAAAATTCATACACTATTGGTGATACAGCGACAGCTAAGTATAGGTAACCATTTTTTAAAAGAGATTTTATTATTCGTTCGTTTTTCACGACATTCGAAAGTAAACTACCGTTTCGGCGATCGCTCATTTACCGGTGACAAAACTCGAAATTAACCTTGACACAAGGTACCGAAATAAAGTAATTTACATTTAACGTATAAATCGATAAATTTTCTTCTACAATTTTTCTGGTTTCCCCTCGCCACCCTTTCATCGCACCTTTCTTGACAGAAGTCTCAAAATTTCAATACGGAATTGTCATGCGAAAATATCAAATTTGTTTTTACATACTATCCAACAGAAGATGGTTGCCATTTGTAAAATAATAGAACGTGATGCGAGCACAGACCATCGTTCCAGAACTTGATTTTTGGCCTAGAAAATGGTTAGAAACTTTTTATTTTGGAAAAATTTCGACGAAGTTTGCAGTTCACTATTAGGTGGCACGGATTTTCCGACATAACATACCGTGCCTAGGATCTCACCCCATGGCATATGTTGTGTAATGACAATATTGTCGTTAATTTGTGCACAAAAATTATAGTTGTTAACATTTATTTCGTCAATACCAGTTTTATCATTAAAATAACAGGAAAAAAAAAAACAAATAATTTTTTATGTAAAAAGTTTTACAATTTTTCTTGTTTACAAAGCAACGAGCAGTCGTCAAATCGAAAGAACAACACCGCTTTATACCTATTGTAAATATTGCAGGCGATGTACACCATAAAAATACTATTTTATTTTAGTCTTTTCTTTTCCATGTCACATGAAATATTCCAGGTATTTCGGGGTATACCGAATGTTATCCACATCCTTCCCTTCTTTTTTCTAAAAAGTTATTTTATTTGTTTTTCTGATTTAACAGGAAAAAAAATGTTTTTTAATAAAAAAGTCATTACCAAAATTTTCTTAGTCAATTTTTAACACAATTCCTCCCTTAAGAATTAAAAAATTGAAAGATCATAGCGCGATGCGCTACTAATAAATGCCATAAAAAATGAAACTCAACTCAAATCTTTCATTTTATAGAGAGTAGACAGAGTACGGAGTTTCATTTTCTTGGACCACTACATGAGGGTCAAAATGGTGATTTTCACCCCTAAATTGTTCGAATTTTTTTTCGTCTTCTAATTGACGGATTTCTTCGAAATTTTTCACAAATATAGTTCGCAAGTACAACAATTGGTCAAACAACTGACAGATCTCTTCGTCAGTTTCAACTACTAACCATGAAAAAATAAATAGATTTCTCATCCCTTTGGAATACGTACAATCGGTAAATTTTATTAAAATATGTGTTTATATAAACTATATGTACAGTGTTCGAATTTTATCTATTTTACGAACCACTTATCTACACTGTCGGTGACTTGCAATAAATTGTTTAGTTCATAATAATTAACAATAATATTGTATCCAAGATAGTAAATTCGAACAAAATCTCAGACATTCGTGGCATTCAAACGAAGTTCAAATAATTTAGTTGTACATATACTATACGTATATATATCTATTTTTTTTTTTTCGTTTAGCTGCAAACAAAAGAAGATAAATCCTCACAAATGAGAATAATAGCTAAAAATTTGAAGTTATTTAATAAAAAATAAAGTGAATTTTCTTCCTTTTACAGAACTTACATTTACCTTTTACTTTTGAAAAGTGTTTTGTGGACCTTTTCAAAATAATTAGAAATTTTAAAAATAACATTAAAATCTCATCTTTTCAATTATTGATTTGCTTTCGTTATCGGTTTTTCCGAGGTCTAATCATAATACATAATTTAAAGTTTTTGGTCTTAATTTATGCACTAAGGTACGTTCTTGGATTTAATTTACACGTAAAAGAAAAAAATTATCTTCTTGCTCGAAAGAGTTATTGGAGAAAAACTAAGAAATTTTGTTGTTGAAAAAATGGACAAAATTGAACATTAATTACTCTTTCACACGCCATCAAAGACACGACTCCCGACCAGTATGCAACAACAATAACTGGCAAGCAATTGTTATCGTCTATATTCCAGAAACACCCTATATTTACATACACGCAGTTTCAAAAAAAAAGTCTAAATTTACCTGGACCGTGGCACGGTGTCATATGCGCACTGATTTTCCTTATTCTTGGACGTGTACCTGTCATCTGGAGGGGCAAATCTGAACGCATCGTAGTCAGAATTATAACCACTGAAATGCTCCGGTTCCGAAACATATCCGCTTCCATTGGGAGTATATCCACGTTCTAGTAATAAGTGAAGTGCGAAAATTAAAATAAATGCAAAAATCCGAGAACGAACAAGTTGCAAATATAATTTATATTAATTCAACATTATCTTATGCGTGTACCCACTCGTCTCTCCTCCATTATATTTGACCTTTTAAATCCCATAACGTTTCACTAATTAATGTAAACATGCTAGCGTTAGTTGGCAAGTCGTGTACACTTGAAATTCCAGTTGGCTTCCAGCCAAATCCTACGTAGTAACGTTAAGCCCGTATCTAAGGCGGTTTTTTTTTTTTCTTACTCTTCGAACGAATGCGTATATGATAACTGATGTTCTGTTACGCATCAATGAAATACACACCCTAATAATAAGTTAGGTACTACTGTTTACGAAGAGAAGCATTAAAATGTATGTGTTGTACGATAAATGTCGAGACTTTTAGAAGAATAATCATAAAATACAGTAACGAACGGCGAACCCTGTTACCAAACCATTTATGACCAAACTCCAAGCAATGATAGCCTACACAGTGGTCGATTACAAGAAAAGAGAGCTTTTCGAAAAACGAAAAAATTTCAGCAGGCCTCATAATCACAACCGCTTTTTTCTCTAATCTACTCGTTGCTTCCATTATTGCCAACTAAAATTTAACAAAATCAGTCAGAATTAGCGTTAGCAAAATGTTTTCGTCAGAACTAGTGACGAATTTTGGGGTTTTAACTGTATCTACCAAATGTATCGGCATCTGACGAAAATAAACCGACATTATAATATAATATGCAATATAATAAAAAATATGTCATGTTACTGAGAACAGAAAGAGAACAAGAAGTTTTTTTTTTTTCTTTAAACGACCAGATGTCAAAAAGTGATACTGATATTTGAATGGAAAATAACCAAAGAAAATGCTCCATTTCACGAGATATTTGGCCTCATGTTAAGAAACAGCTTCAACCGTTCCTAAATAAATGAAACAAAAAAAACCGCGCTATAGGGTGTCAGCGAACTAGAACATTTAATGTGGTCACATTTCATAAATTCGTTAATGAAAATTGAAGTTTGAAAAAATGATAACACAAAATAAATGAAACATATATTGATATCATATCGATATATCGATCAACACCAATTCCTTCATACTCTTATTATAGAGGATGAGGACCAGAGATGAAACAAGAAAGAAAGATTTAAGCGAAGTTCCGTCCAAGAAGCGAGTGATTTTGTGACAATTACATAATCTCAGCAAAGTACATTTTAAGATAGATAAACGAGTGTTAGCGGAAATGAATGAATGAGTGGCAGAAGTGGTATATCAGTGTAGCCGCGAATGGATATAAATAAATTATGTATTTTATGTAATCGTGTGTTCGTGGAGTGAGAGGGGAGAAGGATTGGTGGTTTCAACACCCCCTACAATCTTTTGAACCGATCACAACTGCGGGTGTTACAGTAATGTTTAAAAGTTTACAAGTTTTTTACATTTAAATATATAATTACATAAAAAAAATGAATTGAAAAAAAAATATAAAATAGTGAAATAGTGTGTATAAAAATTAAAAATGGTAACTAGATTGGACGATTATGGTAAGTACATATTTTGATTATTTAATGTATATATATATATATAAGGTAGATTAAAATAGTAACATGCATTTTTATATTTTTTTAGGTAATTAGGTAAACAGCATGCAATAAACAATGTAAGTATATATATAGGGAATTTATTCGAAATAAAACTTTTACATTATTAAGTTGAAATGTTTTGTTGTGTTACAGGTATGGATCTGGAATTGGATATGACATGTTATGGATCGAGATTTGGGGATTCTAAGATTTTATGGGTTAGGGTAATGTGCTGCTTACTAGATAAGGCTTTTGTGAGTAAGTCAGCCAATTGGTCTTCGGTAGCTATTTGTTTGAAAGTGAAGATTTTGTCGTTATAGGCTTGGGAAAGTCCATAACATTTGATCATGAGGGCTCGAAGACGTTTTTGACCTCCTCCGGAAATTACATGAATAACCGAAATATTGTCTTCGTATACAGTTACAGGAGTGTCAATTGTGAAGAATTCACGGTTGAGGAGCCAAGCAAGTTCGATATCCTCAAAGGAATCGTGAAGAGCTATTAATTCAGCTGCTGTGGATGATGAAGCATGAATGTTTTGGCGATGAACGCCCCAATTTACAAGGTCACCATACATTGTAATCAAGTAGCCAGTTATAGATTTACCTTTTTCTAATTCTGTTAAATTTATAGGTTGGTCATCGATGTCGGGGGTATAGGATGCATCGACATAGGTGGATATGCCTTTGGAATTAGATCTATAAACCAGTGCAAGATCAATAGTTGATTTTAGGTATCGGATGATACGACGTACATGGTTCTTTTTGGTGTCATCGGAACAATTTTGAAATCTTGACAGGTAATTAACAGAGAAGGATATGTCTGGCCTTGTGCCTCTAGATACATATAATAGTGCGCCAATCATTGATCTATATTCCTTATTATCAGTTCCTTCGGATTTGCTCAACTTTAAGCCTGTCTCCATAGGCGTTTTGGAAGGGTTTGAATCACATAATTTGAATTTTTGGAGAATCTTTTGTATTTAATTTTTTTGTGTGAGCTTTATGATTTGTGATTCACGATTTCTTTCTATTTCGAAGCCTACAAAGTGAGATGGATTGTTTATGACTTTCATGGTGAAACGTGTTTCAAAATAGGTGGTTATTTCATCAATCCATTCAAGGCGATTGGTTACTAATAAGATGTCATCCACGTAAATTATCATGAAGATAATGCCATCTAATTCATCTTTATGTATGTAGACGCATCTGTCAATTTTGGATTTTGTAAAATTGGATGTTGAAAGATGAGTATCCAGTAACTCAATCCAATTTTTACTTGATATTTTTAGTCCATAGATGGATTTTTCGAGTTTTAATAATTTTGTTTTATCGACATTACAACCTAGGGTGATATTTAGAAAGATGTCGTTTTTAATTTTGGAGTTGAGGTAAGCCGTTTTGACATCGTATTGAACAAGCTGTAAGTTTAATAGATTGGTTAAGGATAGGATCCACCTAATTAACCAGAGTTGCACAACAGGTGCATAAGTTTCTGTTATGGTGTATTCGGATTGATCCATAAAACCTTTGGCTACGAGCCTAGCTTTTGGGCACATTATTCCTCTTTCATTGGCTTTGGCCGTGAATATCCAACGTGTATCAATTGGTTTGATGTTGGGTGGGCGATCTACTATTTTCCACACTTTAAGATCTGACATTGATTGCAGCTCATCATTGATAGCCTTTAGCCACTCTTTTTTGAAAGGATTTTGATATATGTCACTGAAGCTTACTGGCATACAATCTTCTATAAATTGTGAGTCTTCTTGTGAGGCTTGTTTTAGTACATTGACCCTATAGATTGCCTCAATTTCCTCTTCTAAAGGTTTAACTTGCAATTCCTCTGGTTTACAGGTAAAATCGGCTAATGTTTTCGTCTCATCAAATTTCACATCACTGGATTTGTAGGATTTCATTTTTACGGGGTCCAATACCTGATAACCTACATTTGAAAATCCGATTAGAATAGTTTTTATGGCTCGGGGTAGGAATTTTGGGTCGAGATGCTCCTCTTCATTCTTCTTGGCTCTTACTGCTGATTGCTGTCTTTGTTCAATAGGAACATGTTTATAGGCAATAGCACCAAAGACTCGAAGATGGGATATGTCGGGTTTAGTCCCGTATAATTTTTCATAAGGGGTAATATTTCCTAAATTGACGCGGGTCGGACTTCTATTGATGATGTGGGCGGCTGCTAGTATAATTGTTGACCATAATTTGAAATCAATTTTTGCGTCGTATAGTATGACTCTAACTCTTTCGAGTAGGGTTCTATTTTGCCTTTCGGCTATGGCATTTAGTTCTGGGGTATATGCCACACCATCATCTAAAGTTATTCCTTTTTCGGAGCAGAATTGTGTCATTTTGGAATCGGAATATTCCTTTGCTTGGTCAGTTCTTAATACGGAGATGGGATCATTTGGGAACTTAGTATGGAATGATAAATAGTACTCTTTAAACTTATCAAATGCCTGAGATTTTCTTAATATGGGGAAGGCAAGAGTATATTTCGAATAGTGATCAATGAATGTTATAATAAATTTTTCTCTGTTATAAGCTTCTTGAAAGGGTCCCATGATGTCTGATGAGATTACTTCCATTCTTCTGGTTGGTCGAGTTCTCACACCATGATGACCAAGTCGGGTGGATTTAGCTTTTATGCATATTTCGCATGTGGCAAAGTCATCATCCTTAAATACCAAATTTTGGGGCATGCCTACAACTACTTTAGATAATGCCTTGAGGCTTTTGCCACTTAGATGACCTAATCTTCTGTGCCAAAGTGTTTTAGTTTTGCTAATATTTTTTTGTGCTTCCTGTTTATTCCAACACTTTCTCCGTTTAATTTGTCCTCTGATTCGGAATAAACCTCCTGATTTACTGCTTCCACTGCAGTATCTTGTAAATTTTGAGGGTGGTCAATGTTTTCCTGCTCTCCTTGTGGATTACGAGTTTCAGCCTCAATCTGTTCTTCAAAATTTTGATTTAGATCATCTATATGATCTTCCTGTTCTACTGACATACTAGGTACAGGCATACATACAAGCTCTTGATAGACTTTATGCTCTTCATCTTCCACTATCTCATAATCTATGTAGTACATGGAACCTCTCTTTGGAGCTGTTATAGTCACTTCACCGGTTTGTTTATTTATGATGTCTGCGTGGTCAGTGTCTGTTATTATTTTAGATATTCCAGACTCCATGATTTTAGCACCTGACCAAATATCAAGGCTTAAATCGGGGTCATAATAAACTTCTTTTAAGTGAATAGTGGAAAATTCTGCATTAGAATTGCAGACGTTGACGTACATAGATCCAACATGAGTAGGGTTTACAAATACACCTTTTTTAGCACAAAGTGCTCTACGAGTATTGTCAACTTTACGCATGTTCCTTAATTTTGAAAGATCGTTGACCATGTGGTCATCTGCTCCATTGTCTAGTAACATCGTGTGTAATTGGTTTTTTTTGGGGGCGGATTTTGATACTGTTGGGGGCTTGGGCCATTGAAATTCAACCTCAATGTCATCAAAACTTAAATGTTTAAGATTTGAATGCAACATCATAGAATATTTCACACGAAAATTGGATTTTTCATTTGTTTTATTTTGGGAGTTCGTGTTATTGGTATTTTGGGATTTCGAGCTACTGTTCTGATTAGGGGGTTGTGGAGTATTACTTGTATTAGAAGTTTCATTCGGGCATGTCCTAGACATGTGACCTTTTTTATTACATCTAAAACATGTAACATCCATTTGGGAAATGTTATCTTTAGAAGGATAACTATTTGGCTTTGTTTGATTATTTTTGTGATTGTTGAAGTAACTAGTTGTATTATAATTGGTATTAGAAATATTGGTGTTATTATTATTTTGAAAATTTCTGAAGTTTCTTTCGTTATTCATGGGTTGGTATGATGATTTGGACTGATCAAACCCGGGAAAAGTTTTGTTAGAGTATTCAATGCGATCACATTTTTCAAGTATCATTTTTGTGAGCCTGACAGTAGTTTGTTTTTCTATTTCTAGTTGACGGAATTCAGAGAAGACAGTATCAAATTTTTCGGGTAATGACATCATTAGTTGATCAATTTCATCTGCTTCAGACAGGGGGTAATTAGCATCACGTAGTTCTTCCACAAAAGTTGAAAAGTATTCTAAGAATCTATGGATGGTACCTCTCCTAGGATCAAAGCGAAGGGACTGAAATTTTGATTTTAATACCATGATGTTAGTAGCAGTCTGATTTCTGTATCGAGCATCCAAAATTTCAAAAATTTGAGAAACAACATCGCAAGTTTTGACATGATGAAGAATTCTTTTGTCAAGTCTTTCGAAATTGTGGGCTTTGGCCCGTTCTTGAGTTTGGAAAAATTTAAGCCATTTAGATGTAAGGCGTTCTTCTGATGAGGTATAAATATAACTGGTTTCACGAGCAGAAGGAAAAATTGTGGAGTGGAAGCCTTTACCAATTAGTGTGCTGATAACAGTTGCACGCCATCCCTCATAGTCATTTCCACGGAAAATGTTCGAGGCACGATCATTGTTATCAGTGTTCATAATTAATGAATTGACTAAACTTATAATAATAATAAAAAAAAGAAAAAAAATATTACGGATATCAATCCCCAGCAAATGCCGCAAGAAAAGAATTCCCGTCCCTGTGTTAACCAAACAATGTATATATTATTACAATAGGATTTAAATTTGTTCTTGTGTGATTCTCGAGTAGGTCCACACTGGGCAAAAGACAACACACGTTAAAGATGAGATTGGACACATCCCTTTAAAAAAAAAATAAAAAAAATAACAAGACTTATACAACCTTATATGATTTGTAATTGAATTCAATATTCAAAGAAATAATTAATGAAATAATGTGATAAAAAAAATGAAAGTGAGGGTGAAATGAAATTAGCTACTTTCAGACTAAGGAATTAGGAAAGAAAGGCTAAAAATTTGGATAACAGGGGAAAATTCGATCCAACACTGTATTCCAACTAAACAAATAATTCGAAATGAAAAAGTATAAAAGATAAATATGACAGGTGATTTGAAGAAGAGAAAAAAAAAATAAGTACCAGATGTAATGTAATAAAGAGGTAAAATATTTCTTTTGGTAACTTGAGATTAAAAGAAAGAGAAAAAAAAAATCACAGTAGAAAAAAAATTTTAAATGGTAGGGAAAAAAAAATTCGAAATTAAAAAAAATAATATTTTTGTATTAACGTAATAAATGTACGAAAATAAAAATTGTGTGATTGAAATAAATTAATTAAAGTATTCGAATAATAAAGAATAAAATTAATGTAGAGTATAAATTCAAAAAAAAATCGTTAAAGTATTTTTGACACAATTGTGCAACTGCAAAAATTTTCAAGTTGCAACAAAATGGTGGTTTGAAATTGAAAACCGCGCCAACGTATTTATTCAATGGACGAAGATTAGAGTTTGTAGGTTCGTTGCACTTAACAAAAGGTTAATGTACAAGTTCGAACGAAAGAACAAAACGAGCCGTGTTTATGTCACAAATTGTACACTCCAAGACAAAAGTGGCTGCAAAATTTTGCAATGAACTTGCCGAAATTTGTACTTGGATAAATTTTTAAAAGGCCAAAATTATTTAAAAAATAACGGTATTTTCAAATATACAAGTTAAATTTTGAATCTGAAAAGTTAAGTTATGCAAAAATAAGAAATTATATACGAAAAATACGAGAAAAATTACAAAAAATATATTTTTTATTACCTTTTTTTAGCGGAAATTTTTGTTTATTACCCTTTTAACTGTTGATTTTCTTAATTTCAGGTTCGTTTTTGAGGATTTTTTTCGAGATGATGTTCTGGACTTCGATGATTGAACTGCGCATTGGTTGTTTAGGACGTACTTCGGTGAGTGTTTGAGTTGAAATTTTGAGGTTTATGTTGATGCCAAATGATGAAGTTTGATTGAAATGATGAATTCTTGAATTTGATGGTGATGATTTTGAAGCTTTTACGTTGATTTCTGATCAATTTTTGATGGCTCAAGGTGATTCATTACCAATATTATGACTTCGGCGAATTAGTTCGTACACAAGCAGGGCAGACACTAATGATTTTACTAACTTCTGAGCAACACAAGCAGGGCTCTCAAACAGTTAAGTAATCGACGAGTCTTGGAATTTTTGTACACTTGGCCGGATTATACACAAGCAGGGCAAATCCAATTCAGCAAAAGACGAAACTCATTAAACGTTTACAGCACTCAAATATTTTTCGAAGATAAAAAAATTATGACTCAAAAAAAAAAAATTAATAAGTTGGAACTATGTTACCCAACACAAAAACAAAAATTACGAAAATGACTAAAAAACACAATTATTCACGAGAAATATTAAAAATTTGACTTAGAAAATTCACAGTAAAAGATTTTAAATTATTTAAAAATTGTTTCAGGTGCAAGGATTGTTACCGAGCGATGCTACCATATAGAGGATGAGGACCGGAGATGAAACAAGAAAGAAAGATTTAAGCGAAGTTCCATCCAAGAAGCGAGTGTATTTTGTGACAGTTACATAATTTCAGCAAAGTACATTTTAAGATAGATAAACGAGTGTTAGCGGAAATGAACGAATGAGCGGCGGAAGTGGTATATCAGTGTAGCCGCGAATGGATATAAATAAATTATGTATTTTATGTAATCGTGTGTTCGTGGAGTGAGAGGGGAGAAGGATTGATGGTCTCAACACTTATGATAAAATATTACATATCGATATTAATTTAATTGATATTCCCTCATTTCGACTAGTGGGGAAATTGTGATTGCCTGTAGGAATTTGTATTCTTTCTGTGATTGGCTGTAGCAACCTTTTTTAATGAAAATTTAACCAAAATAATTTTTTTCGAATTTACTCTGAATTCAGCGTAGTGAAAGTAGAAATGTGTACCACATTAAAAAACTTAGGTTTAGCTCATATTTTTTCATGAATCGACCATAATGCAGTTTACATTTTGCACTCGACTTGTGGCTCAATAATTAAACGACGTTATTCTGAAGATTCGTGTAACTTATAATGAAAAAGAAAACAAAAAAAGAACAAAAAAAAACAAAAAGTAACATAAAATAGACAAACTTATGGCAAATCACAACGTCATTAATGTAAGCTGTTATGCCAGCCTATGCCACGCTTAATTAATTAATCGAATCTGAAATTGAAACGTAAAAATTAAGCATGAAGAACAAAATGAAAAAAAAAAAAGTGGTCCAAAATTCGAAAAAATGAGTTAATTTAGCCAAAACACGAAAATTAAAATCACACGAATGAAGCGATCATTTTTTCAGATTATGCTCTTAATTAACTACCTATTATTATAAAATATTATTATTGCAATGTGATGTGGTGTTAGAGAAGAAAATTATGGACCATGTTTGCTTATACGGATGAGCACCGATACAGACATAAAGAGAAAAAAAATTTTTTTTAAACGATTTTACTGTATTCACCTCGTGCTTTAGATTTGTATCGAATTGTTACGTAATCGTCTGGAAAAAAAGAAAAGACACGCGTAGCGTATCGTCTTGTTATTGGAATTTTTAAAGAGTCAAACAACATTAAACCATAGTATAGATGTATACGCGTATACGATTAAGCCTATCCTTGAGGCAAGGTCTGCGCCACATTATTTACCATTAAATAAATTGGCTGTCAGATTACACATTATAACGTAGCTGCACATCGGGAAATATGGAAAATTTTATTAAATACTGATAAATTTTTTGGCTTAACGTCCTACAGCCTAAACGTTATAGACGTGACTGAATTTTTTTTATCCAAATTCTCGCAGAGACGTTAATTTTTTTGATCGTTACTTGTCGTCATTTCGCACAAATGAAATCGAGAGATGAAAAATAAATTTCAAAAATATCCAAGCTATCATATCGATACATTCAAAAAATGCCGGAGGGAGCGAAAAAAGAGGAAATTTACAACAAAATTTAAAAA